>APFE031474405.1:0-14256 GCA_000404065.3 Pinus taeda
GCCCAAGAAGTGTCTTTTACATAATGACTTATCCCTAAAGCACTCAATGGTGCCTTAGAGCTAGAAACAAGTAAATAATAATTTTTCTTTTTACAATCTTTTCTCTTTTTGAAAAATACATTACATCATAACTTAAATAAAATTATGAAGACTTATACTAGTCACATTTCTCAACACTCCCTCTTAACTAAGGAGGTATTCGTAATTGTACAAATCGGTTCAAGGATGAACTCATATTGACATGTTCCATGAAGAGTCTGAGCACATGTAGTCCTATGGACCAAATACTTGACCAAGGTATTTTTCTGGTTCGAACTAATGTGTTATCCAAGGTCATAGTTCCGCAAGACCAATGACACCCTCCCTACTTCAGGATCTAGACATTATCACAAGTATGCCATATCTCCTCCCAAGCATCATACATGCACACAACCCAAGATACTTCATCTCTCCCTATAAAATAAATCATATATATCCATTAGTTCATGCATGCTTCTAAATATTCAAAATTCATATAGAGAGATCATGCACAATCACAACCCCAATTAGTAACAAACTTTCTGAATATGATGATGATGATTAATGTCCACTGAGGCCAAAATTTGGTCTATTGGACCTAAAGAAATGAATTATTTAGTTTGATTTAAGATTTTATTCCTATGTTCAAAAAGCTTGGTGGGAAGCCTTCCGAGCTCACTTGTATTTTGACATCCTAAAAGGCTAGGAAGGCCAGTATTGCAATAAAGATTTTGAAACTCAGATCTAATGTGGTTGTACATGGGGCACTCTAAGAGGAAGTGATTTTCATCCTTGATGTTCGTATTCTCACAAATATGGCAGAACCTTTCCATCCACGGTGTTTTAGGAACTATCCAACCACCCGTTTCACTATGGCGCTCATGAGATTTCGTTCTAATCTTGGCTATATTAATTTTCTTCTTTGATCTAGTTAAAATAGAGAGATACTTTTGATCTTCTAGGGTAGGGTTTATGACCTTATAATATCTTAATTTTCTTTTATCTGCTAAATCTTTCTCATGCCACAGTTTTTCTTTGAACTTATAAGAAACAATATTTTTAATGTTATTAATGTTTTGCAATGCAACATTCTCGTCGATCTACCAATGGTTTAACCAAGCCCTAGTGTCTTTATGCCAGCCTCGCTTAAGCCTTAGGTGGTTTTGGCTATAATTTAAAGCTAGTTTAGGAAGTATATGGTCTCCAATGTTATTGAGTTTGTGCTTGTACAATAGAAGCCTAGTCATAGATAAGCTCCCGATAGGGGAAATACCCACTTCTATAAGGAGAATAGGATAGGGTGTGTTTCTTTTAATTTTGAGGTTATACGTTATAAAACACTTCGAGATTTGCTCAATCTTTCTCCAAGATTCTCTAGAGATTCTACAACCCCAAACCTCACACCCATATAAGATAACCGGAGTGACTAAAATTCCAAAGAGGAACTTCTTTCTATACCACATTACGAGGTTTGTTGTTTTACAATTATTTTCAAGACCAAAATAAGCTTTGCACCCCACATTAATCCTTTTATCAATGATATAGTTTCAGTTGTGCTTGTGATGAATATCAATTCCTAGGTACTTGTAGGAAGACACTTCCTCCAAGTTGCTATTGTCAAACATAAAATTAGCATAAGTGTCCTTCTTAGATTTGATAATCATAACTTTTGTTTTGTCAGTATTAACAATCATACCCATGGTAGAGCAGAAATCCTTAAGAAGTCTAAGTTTCTTATCAAGATCAGATGGGCACCTTGTGAGAAGGACGATATCGTCAGCGTAGAGAAGAAGGATGATGACTATCCGAACTAAGATCATGCCAGCACATCCTGCTTCCTCTAAATAACCTTCTATCTCGTTCATGTAAATTCCAAATACAGTAGGGGAGAGGGGGCAACCTTGTTTAACTCTGATATTACACTTAATATCTTTCAACCACCCCTCCTTTCTCTTTAACTTGGCAAATACATTCTCATATAACCTTATAGCAACATCTCTCAACTCAAAAGGAACCTTTAGCTCTTCTAATATATTCCATAGGTTCTTTGTAGGAACTGTATCGAAAGCCTTTCTAAAGTCCACAAAGCAACAAAAAAGATTGGATTTATCATTGTGGCATTCCTCCACAATGATATTAAGCATAACGAAGTGGTCCGTTGTTGGGTGCTGCCATCTAAAACCCACTTGGCCTTTAGCCCAGTTACCTTCACTTTCAATCATATGCTCAGCTTCTTTTCCAAAATAATACCATATAACTTGGCTAGCAGAGGACTGATCATAATTGTCCAATAATTAGCTGGGTTATTTGTATCCCCACTTTTAAAAATAGGGATAATGAGGCTTTGAGTCCATGGTTTAGGGAAACCTTTCTTGACTTCTTGATTGAAAAGCTTGTGGATGTGGGGGATGAGGACAAGGCCTCCAATTTTTAGGATTTTTGCCTGGTAACCTTCAATGTCCTTAGCTTTCCCATTAGCCAAATGATTAATCCCAAAATCAATGTCTTCTAATGAGAAAACTTCTTTTGTAGTGAGCAGGGTTTCAAAGTTATCCATGACATGTGTGTGTGTGTTAGCACAAACCTCCAGCATATTCAATGATTTTGATGCTACTCAGGACATCCCAAAAGCCAGGCTTATCTCTATGGAAGCTTCTTTATTCAATTTCTTTAGTAGTACCAACTTCAACGTCAACACTTTTTCAATATATCCAAGTTTTTTTTGCAGCTTCATCAATTTAAGAACAATCAACTATAGTAATTTACCTATTCCCTAATCTCATTCTTTCCTTATTGATATTCTTCATCATTCCAAGATCATGCCCTCTTTCTTAATATGGAGGATATATACTTTACTTCATCCAATCTCCCTCTCAACTTAGGGAGATCAATAACTTTATTCTTTCATCTATACATGCTCTTTCTTTCTGTATCATAATATTATCAAAGAACTTTCATTTTCCAAAACTTCATTCCTTCGTATGGAAACAGGGTTATTATTCGTTCATAAATGTATACTTTAATGTTCTTACAACTCCCTCTTTCCATCATGCTTAACATTATCATCAATTTATCAACGTGTATGAATTATATACATAAATATTTTATTTATATCATTATATACATGGCCTATTCATGAATATTAATAATTTCTTCAAATATTATATTTAATACACATACATTTTGTTTTAGTATTCACATTTTTTAAATTTTAACATATCCCTTATTTGAATTATACTCTTAATGAAACCTTTCTCAATCAATTTTTAATGTTGACCAATTTTTCTCATTTAACCCTAAAATACATTCCTATTTATCATAACTTGGTCAAATTAGTTTTCCTCCAACTTTCATTTCCTCATGATGAACCCCAATCATATGTTCTAAATATCAATTTAAAAATCAACTTTAATGGGATGGATTCAAAAGATCGATTATAACTAAAACATGAATTAGGAAAAATTTGAACAAGAAAAAAAAATTATATATTTAAAACCTAAACCTCATTAGGTTTATAATAAATAAGCATCCCCTAGACTTCTTACAACAACTTTAGCTATCTTTTGCCGCAAACCCTAGATTTCATAATCAAAACTAGATAACATCTATCAAAAATCAAGTTAGGATAGCTAAATAATTTAACATTTAGGGTTTGTGACAAATAAGCTCATGTTATTTAACTATCTACAAATTTTAGACACTAATAAGCTCATGTTATTAGGGTTTCTTAACTAGGGTTTACAAGAATTTTAACACTTATCACAAAAATTTTACAAACCTTAGAATAAGATTTAAAAACCCTAATCAAATTGAGTGAAACTTATGAGGAAAATGATTATACATAACTTAGTCCTCCAAGTCTGCTTCAATTTTTTCTTCAACATTCTAAGAATACTCCAAAGGTATTGAGGATAACAACTTCCTATGATGTAAGGGTCTTCTCAAGAGCTATTTGAAAATTTTAGAATTTTTGAGATTCTTAAACCTTTGGTCCTATGGCTAGGGCTACTTCAATCACTATATATATATGCATATACCAACATCCTTCTCTTCAAGGAACTTAGTTCCTTTCAAAGATAAATGACATAGGTATTTAAATAGGTCTAATTGTCAGTTTCTTGTTATGCTTCTCATCAAGACAAATTCCAAACAACGAAGATCATAAATATAATAGGACAACCCAAGATGTAGACACTTAGCCAAGGAAAAACCATCTTTGAGGGGGAAACCCAGTCGAACTCTTATTATTCCACAAAAGACGTTCCACTTTTGTAATTAGATCACCGTTGAAGAACATTATGAACTCATATATCCTTATATATCATTCTTATGCTCAGAATTTCGGTTCTCAAGATCTTTGTAATTCACATTGTTCTTGTGCTCACAATTTTGGTTCTCAAGGTCCTTGTAATTCACATTCCTTAGAAGAGATGACAAACAAGGCCTAGAAATATCTTCTTGGTGTCGTTATTGTTGTCCAGGTTAACAATCTAAATATTGTAGTGTCTTTCTGCAATATACCCCAATTTTTAACCAAAAGGCTTGAGGAGACTCATATCATAGATCACAGTTTTTGGACAGTACAAAATTATTCTCTATGAGAATGTTGTATGCTCAGTTCTTCAAGATAGTTTACAAAAGTTGCCTTATATCATAGGAGCTTGACCTTACCTAGGTTGGTTGTCTATTTTATTGGATCCTTAAACTAATCGTAGGTTCAATCATATAGTTTTGAGACATATATGGTATTGATTTATACATGGCCCTTTTTTTAATTGAAACCCATATGATCTTCAAGGCTATTTTTTTCTTTGTTTTCTTCTTATATTTTATGCCATGTTGAGAAATTTTTAGGGCAACATGGTTAGGATTTTATTAATTCTATTTTTTTAATTGACAATGTCTTGTGATGTTTCTTTTCAATTCTTCTTTGTAGTTAGTATATTTTTATCATGAAGACAAATTCCAAACAATGAAGATCACAAACATAACAGGATAACAAAATATGTAGACACTTAGCTAGGGAAATACCCCTCTTTAAGGGGAAAACCCAGTCAAAATCTTATTAGTCCACAAAATATGTTCCACTTTTGTAATTAGATCATCTTTGAAGAACATTATGAACTGATATTTTCTTATATATCATTCTTATGCTAAGAATTTCAGTTGTCAAGGCCTTTGTAATTCACATTCCTTAGAAGAGATGACAGATAACGCCTAGAGAGATCTTCTTGGTGCCTTTATTCTTGTCCAGGTTAAAAACCAAAATATTGTAGTGTCCTTCCTCAATATACTCCATGTTTAACCATAAGACTTGAGGAGATCCATATCATAGATGACAGTTTTTGCATAGTACAAAATTATGATCTATGATAATGTTGTATGATCAGGTCTTAAATATACTTAATAAAAATTTCCTTATATCATAGGAGCTTAGCCTTACCTAGGTTGGTTGTCCATTTTATCGGATCCCTAAACTAGTGCTAGGCTTCATAATATAGTTTTGAGACATATATGGTATTGATTTATACACAATCCTTCTTTTTCTTTGAAACCCATATGGTCTTCAAGACTATTTTTTTCTTTGTTTTCTTCTTATCTCTTATACCATGTTGAGAAATATTTAGGGCAACATGGTTAGGATTTTATTAATTCTATTTTTCTAATTGACACTTTCTTGTGATGCTTCTTATCAATTCTTCTTTATAGTTAGTATATTTTTATCATCAAGACAAATTCCAAACAATGAAGATCATAAACATAATAGGAGAACACAAGATGTAGACACTTAGCCAAGGAAAACCCAGTCAAAATCTTATTAGTCCCCAAAAGATGTTCCACTTTTGTAATTAGATCACCTTTGAAGAACATTATGAACTCATATCTCCTTATATATCATTTGTATGCTAAGAATTTTGGTTCTCAAGGTCTTTGTATCACATTTAATACAATTTTGGTTTCAAGGTCTTTGTAATTCACATTCCTTAGAAGATATGCTTGACAAGGCCTAGAGAGAACTTCTTGGTGCCTTTATTCTTTTCCAGGTTAACAACATAAATATTGTAGTGTCTTTTTGCAGTATACACCAATTTTTTACCATAAGAGTTGAGTAGATTCATATCATAGACCACAATTTTTAGATAGTACAGAATTATGATCTATGAGAATGTTGTATGCTCAGGTCTTAAAAATACTTTTAAAAAGTTGCCTTATATCATAGGAGCTTGGCCTTACCTAGGTTGGTTGTCTATTTGATCGGATCCTTAACTAATCCTAGGTTTCATAATATAGTCTTGAGATATATATGGTATTGATTTATACACAGTCCTTTTTTTGCTTTGAAACCCATATGATCTTCAAGACTATTTTTTGCTTTGTTTTCTTCTTATCTCTTATACCATGTTGAGAAACATTTAGGGAAACATGGTTAGGATTTTATTAATTCTATTTTTCTAATTGACATTTTTTGGGGATGCTTCTTATCAATTCTTCTTTTCGGTTAGTATATTTTTATCATCAAGACAAATTCTAAACAATGAAGATGATAATCATAATAGGATAACACAAGATGTAAACATTTAGCAAGGGAAAACCACTCTTTGAGGGGAAAACCTAGTCAAACTTATTATTCCACAAAATATGTTCCACTTTTGTAATTAGATCACCTTTGAATAACATTATGAAATCATATCTCCTTGTATATCATTCTTATTCTTAGAATTTCAGTTCTCAGGGTATTTGAAATTCACATTCTTCTTATGCCCACAATTTCGATTCTCAAGGTCTTTGTAATTCACATTCCTTAGAAGAGATGACAGACAAGGCCTAGAGAGATCTTCTTGGTGCCTTTATTATTGTCCAGGTTAACAACGTAAATATTGTAGTGTCTTTCTGCATCATACACCAATTTTTAACCATAAGAGTTGAGGAGATTCATATCATATATCACAGTTTTTTGATAGTACAAAATTATGATTTATGAGAATGGTTTATGCTCAAGTCTTAAAGATACTTTACAAAAGTTTCCTTATACAATAGGAGCTCAACCTTACTTAGGTTTGTTGTCTATTGGATCCTTAAACTAAACCTAGGTTTCATAATATAGTTTTGAGACATATATGGTATTGATTTATACAAAGTCCTTTTTTTTCTTTAAAACCCGTATAATCTTCAAGACTATTTTTTTCTTTGTTTTCTTCTTATCTGTTATACCATGTTCATAACTATTTAGGGCAACATGGTTAGGATGACACTTTCTTGTGATGCTTCTTATCAATTCTTATTTGTAGTTAGTATATGTTTATCATTAGCAAAAATTCAAAACATGAAGATCATAAAAATAATAGGAGAAGACAATATCTAGACACTTAGCGAGGAAAAAACACCTCTTTCAGGGGAAAACCTAGTCAAAATCTTATTAGTCCACAAAATATGTTCCACTTTTGTAATTATATCACCTTTGAAGAACATTATGAACTCATATTTCCTCATATATCATTCTTATGCTTAGAATTTTGGTTCTCAAGGTCTTTGTAATTCACATTCTTCATATGCTCACAATTTTGATTCTCAAGGTCTTTGTAATTCACATTCTTTAGAAGAGATGACACACAAGGCTTAGAAAAATCTTCTTGGTGCCTTTTTTCTTTTCCAGGTTAGCAACCTAAATATTGTAGTGTCTTTCTGCCATATAATCCAATTTTTAACCATAAGACTTGAGGAGATTCATATCATAGATCACCATTTTTGGATAGTACAGAATTATGATCTATGAAAATATTGTATGCTCAGGTCTTAAAGATACTTTTCAAATGTTTCCTTATATCATAGGATCTCGGCCTTACCTAGGTTGGTTGTCCATTTTATCGGATCCTTAAACTAATCCTAGGTTTCATAATATAGTTTTGAGACATATATGGTATTTATTTATACACAATGCTTTTTTTCTTTTAAACCCATATGATCTTCAACACTATTTGTCTCTTTGTTTTCTTCTTATGCATTATACCATGGTGAGAAATATTAAGGGCAACATGGTTAGGATTTTATTAATCCTATTTTTCTAATTGAAACTTTCTTGTGATGCTTCTTATCAATTCTTCTTTGTAGCTTGTATATTTTTATCATCAAGACAAATTCCAAACAATGAAGATCATAAACATAACAGGACAACACAAGATGTAGACACTTAGCCAGGGAAAAACCCATCTTTGAGGGGAAAACCCACTCAAACTATTATTAGTCCACAAAAGATGTTCCACTTTTGTAATTAGATCACCTTTGAAGAAAATTATGAACTCATATCTCCTTATATATGATTCTTATGCTCAAAATTTCGGTTCTCAAGGTATTTGTAATTCACAATCTTCTTATGCTCACAATTTCGGTTCTCAAGGTCTTTTTAATTCACATTCCTTAGAACAGATGACAGATAAGGCATAGAGAGATCTTCTTGGTGCCTTTATTATTATCTAGGTTAACAACCTAAATATTGTAGTGTCCTTATGTAATATACTCCAATTTTTAACCATAAGACTTGATGAGATTCATATCATAGATCACAATTTTTGGATAGTACAGAATTATGATCTATGGGAATGTTGTATGCTCAGGTCTTAAACATACATTACAAAAGTTGCCTTATATCATAGGAGCTCGACCTTACTTAGGTTGGTTGTCTATTTTATTGGATCCTTAAACTAATCCTAGGTTTCATAATGCAGGTTTGAGACATATATGGTATTGATTTATAAACAATACTTTTTTTCTTTGAAACCCATATGATCTTCAAGACTATTTTTTTCTTTGTTTTCTTCTTATCTCTGATACCATGTTGAGAAACATTTAGGGCAACATGGTTACAATTTTATTAATTCTATTTTTCTAATTGACACTTGTGATGCGTCTTATCAATTCTTCTTTGTAGTTAGTATATTTTTATCATCAAGACAAATTCCAAACAATGAAGATCATAATCATAACATGAGAACACAAGATGTAGACACTTAGCGAGGGAAAAACCCCTCTTTGAGGGGAAATCCCAGTCAAACTCTTATTAGTCCACAAAAGATGTTCCACTTTTGTAATTAGATCACCTTTGAAGAACATTATGAACTCATATCACCTTATATATCATTCTTATGCTTAGATTTTGGGTTCTCAAGGTCTTTTTAATTCACATTACTTTGAAGAGATGACAGACAAGGCCTAGAGAGATCTTCTCGGTGCCTTTATTCTTGTCCAGGTTATCAACCTTAATTTTGTAGTGTCTTTTTGCAATATACTCCAATTTTTGACCATAAGATTTGAGGAGATTCATATCATAGATCACAGTTTTTGGATAGTACATAATTATGATATATGAGAATGTTGTACGCTCAGGTGTTAAAGATACTTTACAAAAGTTTCCTTATATCATAGGAGCTTGACCTTACTTAGGTCGGTTGTCTATTTTATTGGATCCTTAAACTAATCCTAGGTTTCCTAATATAGTTTTGAGACATATATAGTATTGATTTATACACAGTCCTTTTTTTGAAGAAATTTCAAACCCCATTCCAGTTATCAGTTTTCCTTATCACTCCATGCATTTAGTTTTAAATCTAAGCATGATAAGAATTCAAAAAATCTGGAAATGACAATATTTTTCTGAAAACACAAATTTAGAGATTTCACAACTACTGAAATTGTAGAAGTAAAACACAAGAAAATTATGACAGCTACACACAGAAGATAACAATGTGATTTTTGGTAAATGTGACATTGGAAACCCCCTGCCCCCCCACAACTCTTGGGGAAAACTAGTTTGAGAGCTCTTCTTTATTTCTAAAAGTTATTTTACAGAGAAACTGAAATACACAACAAAAATTCCAGCAACCACAAATTAAAACTTATCTTGATTTCCATGCTTGAATTCCACCTCGAAAATTGTTCCTATCAGCAAACATCCAAAACAAAAAAATTTCCTGTAATAAACAACATTAAATGTTGTATGACATGCCTTGAAAATTGTGCTTGTAATATGTTGTAAGGACTGTATGGATCATACTAATTTCATTAGTAAGATTGTCTAAAAAATCGCGCCCAAAACTTGCCTTGAAATTTGTGTCCTTGTTGTTGTGCCCCTTTGTCGATTTCTATGCCTTTCTCCTACTATAAAATTTTTACTTGGGATGTGTGCCAATAAATGCTGCTACCCAGATTTGCTGAATTGTCTCCTTGTTTCTCTCCTTCACTTCCTCACGGCTCAGAAATTTTATCCTTACTCTCTCTTCTCTTTCTCTCAAATGCTCATGAAAGGACGAGCTGATCTTTTTCTCTTCTCTTGTCCTTTTACCCTCTAAATGACCTTTTGGGTTACCCTAAGATCTAATGGATGAGATTTGTTTAGATTTAGGGATGAGAATGAATGTGCATTTAATTCTCACTTTCTATTTTTTAATTCAAATACTTAAATAAAGACCCACTTAGCCTTTTATGTCCATAGTAAATTTTTCATCTTCTAATTCTTCATTGACTTTAATAAAGTCAGCTTTAAATTAGAACGTAACTTACTTTACCACTTATAAAGTCACTTTTAAATTATAATGTAACCTTACCATTTATAAAGTCACTTTTAAATTAAATTTACTTTACCACTTATAAAGTCACTTTAGGAGAAAAGTATAAATAAATTTGGACACTCTTCCCTAGGTTAAAGATCAAATCCTTAGGGAATCACTTGTCCTCTCGTACCCAAATTTTTATCACTCCCTCTTATCGAGGAAGGTGTTCCTCACCACTCCCATCTTGTCTCTAAAGTAGACATGCTTGCCCTATGGTAAGGCTTTGGTGAAAATGTCCACTACCTGCTCATTTGTGGAAGTGTATTCAATCTTGATAGCTCCCTTTTGCACATAGTCTCTAATGAAGTGATACTTGATCTTAATATGCTTTGACATGTCATGAAAAATTGGATTCTCCGTGAGCTTTATGTAACTCTGATTATCACAGTAAATTACTAAAGGTATCAATGCCTCACCAAATAAACCAAACAATATCTTGTGAAGCCATATCACCTCACAACTAGCCAAACTAGCAACCATATACTTTGCCTCAGCTAAGCTCAATGCAAAAGAATGTTGTTTCTGGCTGATCCATGACACAACTATTGAACCCAACCCAAAATAGCACCCAAAAGTACTCTTCTTATGTGAAGCACAACCTGCCCGTTCTGAATCTGTGTACCCTACGAGTCTCACTCCATCACCCTATCTATAATCCAGGCCAAAATCCATAGTCCCCTGCAAGTAACAAAGAATGTGTTTTGTAGCTACCCAAAAAACTCTCTTGGGCTCACGCATGAATTGACTCATAGTGTGAACTCCAAAACATATATCTGGTTGAGTGTTGACCAAATACATCAATTTACCAACCAATTTTCTATATAGAATAAGATCCACAAACTCGAAATCAGAAACCTAAATCTTCTTCCAATTAGTGATCATAGGTGTAGACATGGGTTTGCATTCCTCCATGTGAAATCTACTAAGAATATCCACAATGCACTTACCTTGTCCCAAGAAGAAATGCCCTCCTCCTACCACACCTCCAATCCTAGAAAATAATGCATCAAGCCGATATACTTCATCTCATACTGTGAAGCAAGATCTCTCTTGCAACCCTCAATGAATCTCTCTGCACCAGTGATGATCAAGTCATCAACATACAACACTAGAATGAGAGGCTCCTCACCCACCACAATGAAGTATAGGTTTGGATCAGCCTCACTCTTTATGAAGCCCAACCACTGGAAGTATGTATCAATCCTTGACTACCAAGCTCTGGGAGCTTGCTTTAGGACAGAGTGCCTTTTTCAATATAAATACATGGGACTCCTTCCCATGCACCTCAAAGCCCTATAGCTACTCAATATAAACATCCTCCTGAATGAAACCATTGAAAAATGTGGTATTCACATCCATCTGTTGGATATTCCAACCCATGTATACTACAATCAATATAATGTAGAGAATGGATGTATACCAAGCAATGGGAGCGAAGGTCTCCTCATAGTCAACTCCCTCTACCTATGAGAACCCTCTCGCAAAAAATAGAGCTTTAAACTTCTCGATGCTACCATCTACAACATGATTTATATTATTGATCCATCTAGAAGTAACAATTGATTTACCTTGAGGTCTCACCACTACCTCCCAAACATTGTTCTTCATAATAGAGGAATACTCCTCCATCATGGCCTTTCTCGAGATGTGTTGGGTGGCTGCCTCCTCATAACTTTAAGGCTTGGAGTCAGCAATGTGTGTTACCAATGCCATATAACTATTGAACCACTAAGGTGGTTTACTCTCTCTAACCTGTCTCTTTGGCCTAGTAACTGATGTGGCCTCGCGCAAGGTATCTTGAATCCACATGGGCTTCCTCTTTCCTAAGCATGCTTCTCCCACTAGAGTGAAAGAATCCTCATCGTCATCAGAAGAGGGAACTGTTGAAGGCTTGCCAACTGACCTCATGCCCGAATATGTGCCTGTAGATGCTAAAGTACTATTTCAACTATCCATTAGTGGATTACCCTATGAACTGCTCTATGGACTGCCCTACATGCTACTCAAAGAACAACCCACCTGACTCTAAGAGCCACTACTCATTGATCGACCTGACACTATAATTTATGTACCTCCCGATCCCTAACCACTAGATCCTTCTGACTAATTGAACTACTCCTAAGGGTCTAGTGACTCTAGATATTCTAACTCTCGTGATCTCCTAAAAACTCTCTCCTCCTCAAACATCACATCCCGCCTGACATCCACTTTCCTCTAGGTAGGAATATAATTCTAATAAGACTTCGAGGTCTCTCTATAACCCACAAACATCACTTGTCTGCAGTGGGCTCTAGATTGCTCCTATTCTCCTTGGGGACATAGGAATATGTAAGGCACCCAAAGATACAAAAGTGCCCAACATCAAGCTTCTTCCCAAAACAAGCCTCCTCTAGAGTCACATTCCCCAAGGCACAATGTGGACTCCTATTCTGAAAGTACACAACAATGTTTTAGGCCTCTGCCCACAAAAATAAAGGTAACCCCAGATCATGGAGCATGGCTTCCATAGCCCCTACAATGGATCTGTTCTTCCTCTCCACAACCTCATTCTACTCAGGGTTGTAAGGAACTATGAACTCCCTCCTAATGCCTACCTCAGCACAAAAATCAACAACTTCACCAAGGGTATACTCCCCTCCATTGTCTGACATGAGGACCTTGGTCTTCCTGCCTGTCTGGGTCTCCAGAAGAGCTTTCAACTCTTGAAACCTCTTGAATACCTTACCTTTGGCCTTTAAGAAATAAATCCATGATTTTCTTGGAGTGGTCATGAATGAATAAAACATAGTACTCATAGCCACTCAAGGATACATGAGACATCCAACCACTCACATCGGTATGAATGAAGTCAAGGATCCCTCTGTTGTCACTCATGGGAAAAGGGTATCTGGAAAACTTCCCCATAACACATCCTCTACATACATCACGGTGATCAGAACTGAAATCTGGCACACATGTGGTGATCTCTTGCAATGTACTCAAGGCCCCATGATACATGTGCCCCATCCTATGGTGCCAACTCTCACACAACTCTGAACTACTAGATCTGATGTCGGTCCTATCTCGGGTGCTACTACTTAATGCCATCAGGGCTGGAATGAGAACTTGTTCACCTTGCCATGGCACACACCAATCACTCTAGCTGAAGAGGCTGGAGTTCCCCTAGGATATATAAGCACAAAGCCCTATACTGAAAAACACATCATACCCTTTATCCTCAAGTGTTGAGATGGATATCAGGTTCTTCTTCATTCTAGGGACATATAGAACATCTGACACATTGAAGGGAGGTTTGGGTCCCCTATCAAATGTCAATGTCCCCACACAGACTGCTCTAACGATGCTATCATCACCAAGTACTACATCCATATTAGTATCATCCTCTGAAAGCTCTGAGAAGTTCTCTCTAATTCCTATCATGTAGCAGGAAGTGCCACTATCAACATACCAAATGCTAGAAGATGCTCTGCTAGTAATGGGGAGTGCACACTCCCTCTGAACGTGTATGGAAGGTGACCTTGGACTAGTGGCCTCACAAGATGTGAACCCAAACTCCCAACCAAAGCTCTCCGAGAAGCTTTCTATCTCTGTAAAAGTTTCCATGGGTGTGTCTCTCCCTTTCTTGTTCTTCTTC
>APFE031474417.1:0-16969 GCA_000404065.3 Pinus taeda
TTTAATGACACCTATAACCAACATGACTACTAAAAACAAAACATACTTCCCATGGAGCTTTATAACATAGCTCGTTGCAGTATTTACAATGAATGAACTGCTCAAAAGAAAAACATCATGACAACATGACTAGTTAAAAACCATACCACATATTGGAGCTTTATAACATAGCTTATTACGGTATTTACAATGATATACACATATACACATCTACACATATACACATTTTCTTAACCAACAAATAAATAATATGATGCCCGTATCAATCAACAAGGGAATCTAGAGGCTCACACCTCAACTCTCAAAGTAATACCATAATTTACCTCCTTCCCAGGAAGTCCAAAATCCACAACAAGGTCAAATATGCATCCAATGTCCAACGCTACAATCCTGCACCACTTGTCCTCTCAATGAACAGTTACCGACTCATTGTTCCAGGGCACATTCCCAATGTACATCTGGTTCCATGTGGAAATGTTAATGACCAAACCAAATCCATCCGTGACCTTCCCTTCTTTGCTACACAATCCCTCGGGAATCTGGTCACCCTTTCCATGAAGTCACTCACCTTCTAAGTTTCACTGGCACCCCCATCCGGGGAAATCCATCCCTTAGCAAGGCTTCCTCGCATTAGAAGATACAAAAGCCAAGGCATATACCTGCCTCAACACATCATACTAGTTATCATGCTCATGGAAATCAATGGACATTATTGGTACTAGTGTCCCACAATGGCCCTTCTCCTGAATACTTTACCAGCATGCTGCTGCATGTTCCAATTTATTTTGTTGTTGCTGCTAATTATTGTAGTCGATTTCAATCACCCACCCATGAATTTCATGCATTCATGTACCAATCACATAACTTCCATTAGATTTAGAATAAATTGAAATAAATTCACATCATACCTCATTGGTAGCTCGTCAATAAGGTATATTTTGCAATCTTGTTCGCTTCCTATCACAAAAGGTCAAACTAACATATTTGACCAAATCAACATTCATAAAGATATCACATCAGGTTAGCTCAAAACATAGCCATCAAAATCATAAATTATATGTAACCATCATAAACCAAAATCATAAATCATATACCAGAATCATAGATCATAAATCAGAATCTTAGATCATAAAGCATAATCATAATTCACATGTAATCATCATATAGCAGAATCATAAGTCACATGCATAATAAAACTAAAATACAATATTGATGCCTATCCTTCATCGATCCTTACTTCTAACTTTGTTCTTTTGTATAGATACTAGATTGGTTGCCACACCTAGCAAACACCCACTGCCTTCTTCTCTACCAGGTGAACATACACATAGTGCACATCACACACATACAACCACACCTGACACACAACTCTATGAAATACATGCACCTACACTTGACGTACAACACATACACCTACAACCAGTGTACAACACAGTGCATCCATCTATACCCGATGTGAAATACCACCCAATACATATACCTACACATAGTACAACACAACGACTACACACCGCAATACCACGACTACATGATGCACATACATAATACCACATGCCCTCAACACAGCATGCATTACATGCGTACAATATTGCACATTCACAAGTACCATATGAACAACATGTACGCAGTACCATCGGTACACTTCACCACCTGAACAACGTGTGCACATCATCACATGTACACGATGCCACCTGTACAACATGTACACAATGCTACATGTACACCACACCACTTGCACAACATGTACACAATACCACATGTACACAGTACCACACGCATGACATGTATGCAACACCAAATGTACACCACACTACATGTAAGACATGTACACAACACCACCTGCATACAGCGCCACTTGTACAACATGTACACAACACCACATGCACACATCACCACTCATACAGTCATGCAAACCACACCATATGTACATAACACCACATGTACAACATGCACACAACACCACTTGTACATAACATTGCATTCCCAACATGTACATAGCATTATCTGTACACGACACTGCATATCCATCATGCACAGGGCACCATATGCACACACGTCGCATATACTTCATGAAGACAATACAATATGCATACAACACCCCATATGAAATATTCGCACAACCCTATTTGTACCATCCTGTACTAACATTGCATAAATAACATGTACACATGCTATGTATACACAACACTACAAGTGCACACATCATAAATGTAACATGTACAACATATACAACATATGCATAACAATAGTACCACACATCAAGAACCACATTGTATCTACCAAGCAACTCTGCTTCTGGTGTCTTGTCCAAGCTTGTCTTAGCATGTCGCAGACCACACTGCTTTCATTCTGTTGGTGTATCCTTTGCTATAACATGTCCACAACATAGTCATAATATAATCACATAATATCAACTCATAACCACATGATACTGACCTCATATATTTGTCATGACTACTCTTCCCACTTGATTCCTCATGAACCAGGAACCTCTTCATACTATTCAGTTGCGTAAGTAACTATTCCTTCACAATAATGATCCCTGAAAATGCCTATCAAACAATGACATAGATAGATAGATAGATACATATATAATCATTAGAATAAAACAAGTATCACCTTGTCAGACAACAACATACATACATTCATGTATACATATATAAACATCAACATAATCATGATCATAACATAATTACTAGATAACATAAGGTCTAGGTTAAGAGAAATTCCTTTATTCATGCAACACATGCACAACATTGATCCCAACATAACCAAGGCATATGATGCCTCAAATCCATTTACTTTACCTTTTCTTGTTACCTTTCTCATGACTATACTGCTATTGTCCATTTACTGCAATGGACCCATCCAATCCAACCGAATGTCATAGCCTTACCTTCCGCTATGCATACTCATGCACCGAGCTTCATCTAAATATTACATTACCTTTCGGGTACCACATAACTCTTCCCGAGCTCCATTAAATTTCCTCTTTCCCAACCAATTCCCAAGACTCAAAACAATAAAAGAGAAGACAAGAAAAAACCAAGAAGAAGACCTCGAAAACCCATAACGATATGACACTACAACAAAGTGGCAAGGCCTTGCACCAAACATAAAGAAAACCACAAATCAAGCTCAAAGACCAAAAGCACAAGACTGACACCGTGACTCAATACCAATGGTTCCCAAGGAAAGCTCAACCTCAACCATATTCATGATTTCATGGCAACCTGTCTTGCCATGCAACTCCCTGCACCATGCTGCCATAATTAAGCATAATAATACACCAGTTACCTCATCTAATTGTGCCAAACATGCTTCTTGCAATTGAATACATCCACGCTGTTATCACTTAAGAAGCAATTTCTAAATTGTTCACATCAGTTTGATTGTAAAGGTTAGGTGTTAGTCCGGGTTTAGTTTTTCCATGTTTGCTTTAGTGTCTAAGTCCTAGGAGTCTTGTTCCCTTTGTTAAATATGGTCAACAATCTTGTTTTACCCACCATTGGTCCCACATTTATTCAAAGTGTCATGTGTTAAGGCTGTTTCAAAAATTACATGTGTTTTGAAATCAACTAGGAGTTTTCGTAGCGCAAACTCACAAAAATACACTATGTGCGCTACGAAAACACCTAGACAGTGTGTAACTAGGAGATTTCATAGCGCAAAACACAGAATTTACGCTGGTTGCACTATGAAATCAGGGATCTGTGCTAGATATTGTCTAACTGTCTTTTCCATCAAAATTCGTTAATTTTTCATCACCATGTGTCAGTCCTTGAACCATGCCTATCACATGCAGCCATTCATTATCATCATTAGAATCATTAGGTGTCTTGGTACGCTTAGGTTGCAAGTTTCAAAAAGAGCCAAGTATTCACAGCTATGATTTAGGTTTGGGTTCATGCATGAGGAGCACATTGACAGGTGTTCAATTTGAATTCTTTGAAGATCAAGTGAGGCAGCTTTCCTTATCCATTTCAAGCGAGGCAACGATCGAAATTGAGAGGGTGTAGGCTTCTTTAATATTCATGTTGCAGGAATTCCATGGAGGAGTATACAGAAAGAAAGGAGCCCACAAGACCATTAGTAATTCAAGACACACCCCAGTAGGCTAAAAAAGGGGAAAGGTCGGATCAAAGAAAAGATACAAGAACAATTCACAGGTGATATGGTACAAAGAAGAATAACCAGGAGCAAGTTAGCTAAAAGAAATCACACAGCAAGTAAGGCTAAGTCCTAATTTTTGTCAAATTACCTTTTGATGCTTACCTTAAAAGAATGGTGTCTTGTCTTCAGTTTTGAACAACTTCATGGCAGATGGAAAGTCCATTTAAAGCAAAGGAAAGATCAAGAGAGTTGAATTTTTGACCTGAAGTTGTGTTTTTAAAATTACATAGCAGTTTCGTAGCGCGCTACGAAACTGCTGTAGCTGCACATTATGCTTTCATGGACCAATGTTGAAAGACAAAGGAAAATATTTTTGAAGGATAATATCTACAAAGGATCATGTACAAATTTTCAACATTCAGCAAGGGCAAAACAAGTAGAGGAAAGACATTTTTGAACTTCAAACTTTATCAGTCAACTTATCAGTCAAACTATCTTCTTGTTTTTACCAGTCAAATTCTAGAAGAGGTTCTGAGCAGTTGAAAACTCATCTCTAAAAAGTGAAATAGGTTTTCATTCTTAAGATACTAAAGTACAAAAACCTCTTCCACTTTATTCAAATTCATTATTATCTAGGAGAAATGAAAGACCAAACTTGCGCTATGAAACTGCTGTAGGTGCAGTTTTTCAAAAATCAAAATTTCCTGTTTTACACGTCTTCTTCAAGGATCGATTCGGGACATCTGGAGCCATGTTTCAAAAAACCAAGAGAGGTTTATGTTCAGCATGGATTGGTTCACAGAAACCTCCTTCAGGTTTTCCAAATAAATGTTTTATGAGAAGATATGAGCTCTGTCCCAAGACCTATTTTTCAGCCAGAACAGAGCAAGGGACAGTCTCTTAGTTTCTAGGAACAGTAAAGGGATGAGTCATCAAGGGACTACTGGAAGGTTACGAGCACCATAAAATTAAAATTCATGGAGTTATAGGTGTCAAAAAGAGTGTTTAATTCTTAGAAAAGGTCGTTTTAATCATAATTAGGAGTTACACTCCTAATTGTTTTAGGTCTCTAAAAACTGCCAGTTAGCTATCATTTGCATTTAATAGTTAGTTTTAAGTGTCAATAGGTGTCAGGTCAGGTGGAATTTGAATTTTCCTCATCCTAGAGGAAGAATCTAAGTTATGTAAAATAGTTCTATATATAGCATAAGAGTTGATGTACAAAGGGTTGGCAATTTTCAAAGAAACAGAGCAGATTGTGTTATTGTATGTGACTGTGTGTTTTCAGTTTAATACAAGGAGTTGCTTTCACTACTCAAGATTCAGCAAGGGTTTTAATGTTTGATTTTCTTCATGGTTTCTTTCCTATACTTACTTGCAGTAGTACAGATACATGTTACTTAGAATTCATTTGAAGATGCTCTAATTTCCTTCATGTATTTGTGGACTGTGTTCCTACACTATATCTCTGTTCTACTTCTATGTTAAAGCCCTCTATACCCTGACTTCCATGTGAATTTAATCTCATTGTTGTACCGAAACACACCTTGACTCCATGGCCCAATGGAATTTTGTTAATTGATATTTCAACCATTCATACACTATTGTTTGAATTTTTCATAGAGTTAGCCATCTTAATCATAATATAGAAAATCATTAACCCTTTGAGAGAGCCCTCTCAGGCTGAGGAGGCTAAGCCTTAGCTAAAAGATTGGTTTGAAATAGTTACTTAGAGTCAATCTGATCAGTAGCCTATCAGGACCTGATTTTGAGATAACACACACCATCTCTCAAGGGACTCCAATCCTTTAAACTATCCACCTGTAGCTAAAGACTAGCTATTATACATGTCAAGTGCATGTTCATGAATATAGCACATATCCACATAATGTCAAACAAAATCAAGGTTAAGAAGACTTCCTGTGTGCAAAGCACTCATTCATTCGAAATTAGGGTTTCTAGACATAGCCAAAGGAATTCTTGCCCAATTCCTTTCTTTTACCTTTTTACATTGTTGGAATCAAGGCTTACTATATGTTGTCACACCACCCAACTGTTAATTATATAGACACATCAACTATTACCTTGTCATGCTAATACCAAGCATGTTACCCTGCAACTGCTCACACATGCCAACCACATGTTCCAAATATCAAGATAATCATATCTATTAATTTGAAATCAATCATTACCAAGACTAAAAATCATGTCATAATCCATAGTCAAATCATAGTCATCAGTCATAATACTTCAATTATCACATACTATACTCAAGTACATACCAACTACCTCAACACATTTTATTACAATCATCTTAAAACAAGATCATTTGAGCGCATACTCATATTATGAAATTCATCAAACATTCATACCATGTTAAATAAATCAACTAGATGACATAATCAACAATCAAGCACCAAATATATGACATAAGCAACTGATACCTTAATGTATCTCAGGGGAGGTGATCTTGTCTACGCAATCAATCTAGTTAGCATGATATAAATTTAAAACACATCATCTCAAGCACTCATAAGATTATGATATCCATAAAAATATATAACTAACATGTTCACATCATAAACCCATAAACATATGCAAATTCAATCTAGATTAGTATGACAGCATCTCACAAATATGTCGGTTCATACCTGAATATCACAACCATAACCATTTGCATAGGTCAAACTAGGTTAACACAATACATATAACATCAAGATCTTCAAGGCAATGAACATAACCATCATGCATATGACCTATCCAAATTATAACATCAATATCTCAATGAAATGACCATAATCATCAAGTTAATAACATATAACAACAATAAGCTATATATCATACTCATCAACAACATACAACATAATCATCAAGTTATCTAATATAAAACAACAATAGCAATGCATACACCTACATGTTACTATCATTCTTGACTATCTGAGACATGTGCATATAACCACACTAATCATCTAACATTTATCATGAATGTAACCATAACATCAACTACATGTTCATAAACCTAATGTATATAACCCTAATGCATATAATAATCCTTAATTTACAGACCTTCATGCCAAACATACACTACCTATATGACGATCTGCTCTTATCCCAAAGTCTAATGCTACGACCTCATTATGATGATCTGCATCCCTTGCTCTATCTCAACTAGCTCATTAGCATCATAACAAACAATAGCATCATGATGACCTAAATTGCATGCAATGACTTCACAAGTCATGTTTGACCTACTATACATGCATAATCACAGTCATGACCATACACGCATAACAAAAACCATTACTCCATTGTACACATTGCCACATACAACCAAAAATATGCATAAGAAATGCCAAATCAAGTACACCTATGCATAAATGCATGTAGTCGAACATAAGCGATCAATTCTTGTAATCAACCTACAAGATCGATACATGTAATCAAAATATTCAAAAATGTAACATAGCATACAAAGATGTAAGTATGTATCATGAAATCAACATGTAAGGGACATATAATTCACATGCAGTCAGTCACATGTTCCAAAAATCAATACATCGTGTCTATTAATTTGAAATCAACATTCACCAGTACTAACAACTGATAAGCATACCCCCTTACTATCCATGGTCCACACTAAGGTAGAAGGAGGAAGCTACTATAATGGCTCAATCTCCAATGTCTAATTATGGAAATGGGATCTCCAAAGCTCTACTAAATTTAACCACACTTGAATAGAAATTGATTTTTATTTCTCATACATTTGTATGAGAAGAAGTTAAAAACATTGAATTTATTCCACTTATAGCATAATAACTAAAAACATGCCACTTTTCCATTTCCTTACATGCAACTTTTCAAATTCATTGCATGCAACCTTTCAAATTCCCTACATGCAACTCTTCAAATTGTTTGCATGAAAATAGGCATATATCAACTAAATCCATATTATCATACTACAGTACTTATCCCATCCAAAAAAAATAACATTTTCTTTAAACAATTACCATACTTTTACATTTTTCTTCAAACAACTACTATACTATTATATTTGCATGTAAGCATTTCTTCAAACAATTTACATGCAGACTAATATAGAAAAATATTTGCATACAAGTAAGCATGTATCAACTACAACAATACTATTACACATCAATACTATCCCCAACAACAAACAACATGCTCATTGGGGTATTTTATCAAACATTATGTATGCAATTAATCATTGAACCATTTAAGCATTTCATCAAACACTTTGCATGCAAACTAATATAGCGAATGATTTAATGCATATATCCTAAATTGTAGTAGTACATGTTATAGAAACTAAATCATATTATCAGTGGTATTTTCCCTCACTATAGTTCAAGTTTCAACTTCTGAGATTTCATAGATGAAAAGTTATAAAAAAAATACCAACACAATCCTATTTGGTGCACAATTATATGAGTATCCAGAAAGTTCGACTTCCACTGGTGATATATCCTAAAATATTGCAAATAAATGTCTAAATTTTTTATCACAATATCAGTGGAATTTCCTCTCATTGTGGAAAATATTTCAGCTCCTCATAGTGTTGAGAAGAAAAGTTACAACAAAATGTCAGTGTGACCCGTTTGAGGCCTGATTTTAGGAGCATTCAAAAGGCTCGACTCCCTCTACTCATATCTCCTAAAATATTGCGACCAAATATTTTAAATTTATACCACATAATAAGTGGTATTTCCCCTCAATGTGGACAATTGTTTAGCTTCTAAAAGCCTACAAAAGACGAGTTATTGCAGAAATTCCAACATGACCTATTTAAAGGTGCATTCAGGAAGGTCATCTTCCTTAGATCCTAATTTCTTAAGTGTTGTGAACCAACATATAAAATTTTTACCACATTATCAGTGAGATTTACCTTCAATATGGACAAATTTTCAACTTCTAATATGCCACATAAATTTTTTTATAACAGATATGGCAGAAAGGTCTAAAATTTAACCTTTGTTCTTCATTTCACCTATGATAGAGCCCATCTAGTCCAAGTATTTGAACCATGTTCTGATACTACTCTGTCACACCTTGTTGATGCCTCGAAAATCACTGCATCAACATTGGGGAAAACCACCTGGTCCGGACCTTAAAGGCAACTCCTTTTTCGTTTGGTGTGCTAGCTCCGACTGGATATAATGGGTCCAGTTTCCCAATGATTTATAAATGGGATGAATATGCGATTGATTTTTTAATATCTAATGGAAAATGGTGCAATATTTATTCTAAAATTCAAAATATAATTAAATAATCTATCCCAAGAAGTCTCTGTCTTAGTGCAATTCTTAATGATTCTTATTGAGAGTAGGCATATAGATGACTCTACTTTTAAACAAAAATATTCATTCATATGATAATTACTTTGTTCAAGTAGTTGAACAAAGTAATAATTAAAATATTATTGCACTGTTTTTTATATATCATTGACACATATATAGATGAAAAATAACATCTCTTGAACATTCAATAGTGATACGTAAAAGAGATTGCTATAAGAGCTTATACATACATCAATAATAGCAAAATAAATGAATGCTAGTTCACATAAAAGAATGAAGCAAAACATAGATAATAGTACCATATGTGTTTGAATCCCCTCCGATATGAATTGCATTTGGATCTCGCTTTCTAACTTGGCAATATTTTTATAGGAAGCAATAGTGCATATCAGACAAAAGTACTCTTCATTAAAACTCAAAATTCAGGTCCAGTTTCATAAAAAATATATATATCAGAAGCATAGTAGTGCAACTCCCAATCCAAGTCTTAATACAAAATTTTGGGACCCTTTCTAAAAACATGAAAGGGTCTATAAATACTATCTAAATTAACTAACTATGAAATAAAAATGTTGTGATCTAGCATAACCAAATCACAAATATATGAAAATCTCTCCGAAATATTCATGCTTGTAGTCGGTAAGAATGGTTCATTGTTTCAGCTGACTATCTTTTGGCTTGAGCTAGCATATGGTGAGCATCGGTTGCAGTTCTGGAGGATGACTCATACGTGAATGTAGCTGGGCAGTATATGTGGCATCAATAATTTCAGGAATCATGTAACCGATTGCATCGGTTAGGCATTTCATTGTTGTCCTTTGACTATGTGGTTTAACAAGGAAGAACCAAAAGGTTTCCCATGTTAAAGTTTGAATGCCTGAGATCAATCTCTCCCTCTTTTCCAACTCCTGTTTCCATGTCTGCTCCAATGCTTTCACCGATGGCAGTTTCCCTAGAGAACATTCTGAAATTAAATTTGACAAATAAAGAGTATCATTAATCAATTCAATTAGATTACTAGTCGTCGATCTGCATCTTGAAATCGCCCTTTCTGCTTTCATAAGTTGAGATTGTCATCTAGGAAAAGGATTTCCTTATGCGATTCCAGAATTTGGGGTAGATTTGCAGCTTGTCCTTGGTTTCTTGCCAAGAGAGAAACTTTGTTAGTGTTTCATCTGCCTGTTCCAATTTCTGTCTTGCATCAACTGACTTATCAATCATAGACGAGGAAATTTCACATAGGGGTAGAACAAGAGAGATATCATGACATAACAAGCTCAACTGATTAGATAGTGCTTTAGTAATTTGGAGAGCTTCTTATTTGAATTCTTCCACTTGGGGATATCCTTTGAATCTTTCTATTCATAGTGATAGCTAAGCGATTTGTTCTTCTCTTGATTTGCTCAACTGTTCGTTCATTGACTTCAGCTTGTTCAATGCTTGAGATAGTTCCTTTTCCTTCTGAACTGCATGTTGATCTATCCTCTGTTTCTCTTTGAGCAATTTCTTATTTAATTGGTCATTTGACTGCTTCTGTGCTGCTAACTGCTCTAACTACTCTATCCACTGCTGCTTTTCATGTACCTGTGTCTCCAGTGAGACGATTGCTTGATCCTTTTCTTTAAGCAAATTGCTGACTTCCGATGCCTTGTCCATAGTAGCTGCTGTGTATGCCCCAATGTACTGAAAGAGTTTAGTAAGATATTCAAAAGGGTTGACTTCCCCCCTCCATACCACATTAGTTATTTCCATCTATGTAGGTAAAAGAGAAGATTGATCAAGTTTTCTCTTTTTCCTTTGTCTCTTTATTACAGCCCTATGCTTAGGGCTGTAGAAGACATCCAAGAGTGGTATTTCTTCTACATGCAGAAAAATTTCATCGGAAGGGTTCTCTGGAATCATTTTGACATCTTTTTGAGTCATGGGTGGGCCGCTAGTTCCTTTAGTTGGAACTCTATTAGTTGCTATCTTCTGACCAGTTGTCATTTTAGGTGTAATAAATCCTTGCAAACTCTCAGTATTGCCGATGATTGAGTCAAACTGTTGCCACTCTTTTAGTAGTTTCAGATCAATATGAACGTCTGAATCAATAAATTCACTACCTTTTCCTCGTTCTTTCTCTTGCTCTGGTGTTTTTTGTTTCTCAGGATCTTTTTCCACTGCAAGAGTTTTACTGGCAGCTTGATGTTCAGTTTCACTTGACTAGACTATCGGGGTTGTGGCTAATAGGTCTAAAGGCGGAGTTTGCAACCTCTGGTCTCTAAGCCTATTAAATGTTTCTAGCCCTTCATCTTGATACCTCATCCTGGCCAATCCTTTAACCTGAAATAATGATTCAGGTGAAGCGGATAAATCATCAAAGTCATTAGCTTCATGATCAAATTTAGCAAGTTTGGCTTGAGATGTGATGTTATAAGCAATCTGTCTTGGATCATATTGCCTGTTAGGAACCATGGCAAGATTCAACATTTGAATCTTGTCCGTCTCTTTCTCGGCATGCTTGTAGTCATGTAGAGTGAGAATGCCACACTGTAAGAGAAATGTAGGCCACATGTGTTTCTTTGAATCCTTAAGGGTTTTGGATGTCCCTTCTACTGTAATTTGATAAGCCAATTCCTGATCTAACAATTTATTAGGCACATATAGGGGGAGAACATGGGGTTTAATGAGGCTACCAAAAAGCCTTACATAGGTAAATTTTTCCTCCTCGAACCAACTACCTACAACTGTCAAGTCAGTCTTTGCTTCCTAGGATACCCTGGGAGCAGGCATATTAAAAATAGAATAATATATAGGTAAAATAAAACCATTGCAAATTTTATACAGATGATTTTTTTAATGCGCCTTCCATAACTGTTTGTGGTAAATATGGATTGGATTCAGGTCTTGGGGAGTCCATCTCCATCCGAGTATTGGATATTCAGAATTGAAGCAAATAGTATCCATAATGTATGCACTATAATAGAAAGGGGGAATGGTCTGGGAAGTTTTATGTTCCTTTGTTCTATACGCTAAAATTGTTGTGGCTAGTTTATTAGACAAAATGTTTGCCTAATCCATCACATAACCATTGATTGCAGCTTCCATTAGAGGGACCATTTCTATAGTGAATTTGGTAGAATCATGTATTCCCCACATCTTACACATCATAGCTCCAGCATAGCAATAAGGGGAAGCCAATGAGTCAATAGAGTACTTACCCGATGACTCGTGCTTGTGTTTTTCCCGAAAATGCCTCCATTGCTTTATCGGGGCTGACTCTGAGTCGTTTTCCTTCGCAAACGCTTCTAGGAACTCCTTATTGTATCACTTCTCAGGTTGAGGTAAGAGGTACATTTTCATGAGATCCTCAGTCTGGAATGAGCCGAATATCCTCCCATCAGCTGTGCAAAATGTTCTATCCGAGACTGGAATTTTCTCTACCACCCATCTTACTACATCAGTATATGGCAGGATTTTAGCTTGCGCAACTATCTTGTGAAGATAAGAACAAGCCAATTCTTTAAGAGTTCCTTCTGATTTGTTAGTTGAATCGGTTGTGGATTCCTCTAATAATTCTTCAGGGCTCCTATGCTTCTATCAGATTATAAATGCTCTCCTAGCTAGTGTTTCCTAGACCAAGACACAACGTGTCTGAGATTAATCCTTTTTTGATTGGTCCTGTATCTTTGACTGCAGGAGCTGCTGTTGTGGATTTCTTTGATTTCTTCCCCATTTTCTCTGGATTTTTGGTTTTGGAGGAATTCTGCACAAACAGTTGCAAACTGTGATACAAAGAAAGTGTTGTTGCAAGCCAATATGACAATGAATAGAATTACGTTGATCTGCATCTTGAAGTCGCCCTTTTCGCTTTTATCAGTTGAGATTGCCATTCTAGGAATAGGATTACCTTATGTGATTCTAGAATTTGGGGTAGATTTGTAGCTTGTCCTTCCTTGGTTTCTTGCTAAGAGAAACTCTGTTAGTGTTTCATCTGCCTGCTCCAATTCCTATCTTGCATCAACTGACTTATTAATCATAGACGAGGAAATTTCACATAGGGGTAGAGTAAGAGAGATATTATGACATAACAAGATCAACTAATTAGATAGTGCTTTAGTAATTTGGAAAGTTTCTGATTTGAATTCTTCCACTTGGGGATATCCTTTGAACATTTCTATTTGTAGTGACAATTGAGCAATTTGTTCTTCTTTTGATTTGCTCAACTATTCGTTCATTGACTTCAGCTTGTTCAATGCTTGAGATAGTTCCTTTTGATTCTGAACTGCATGTTGATCTATCCTCTGTTTCTCTTTGAGAAATTGCTCATTTAATTGGTTGTTTGACTACTCTTGTGCTGCTAACTACTGCTCTAACTGCTCTATCCTCTGTTGTTTTTCATGTACCTATGTCTCCAGTGAGACAATTGCTTGTTCCTTTTATTTAAGCAAATTGCTGACTTCCGATGCCTTGTCCATAGTAGCTGTTGTGTATGCCCCAGCATACTGAGAGAGTTTAGTAAGATCTTCAGAAGGGTTGACTTCCACTCTCTATACCACATTAGTTATTTCCATCTGTGCAGGTAAAAGAGAAGATTGATCAAGTTTTCTCTTTTTCTTTTGTCTCTTTATTACAGCCCTATGCTTAGGGCTGTAGAAGACATCCAAGGGTGGTATTTCTTCTACATGTAGAAAAATTTCATCAGAAGAGTTATCTGGAATCATTTCAACATCTTTTTGAGTCATGGGTGGGCCGCTAGTTCCTTTAGTTGGAACTGTATTAGTTGTTGTCTTTTGACCAGTTGTCGTTTCAAGTGTACCAAATCCTTGCAAAATCTCAATATTGTTGATGATTGAGTCAAACTATTGCCACTCTTTGAGTAGTTTGGGATCAATATGAATGTCTGGATCAATTAATTCACTTATTTTTCCTCGTTCTTGCTCCAACTCTAGTGTTTTTTCTTTCTCAGGAACCTTTTCCACTGTAGGAGTTTTATCGGTAGCTTGCTATTCAGTTTCACTTGACTGGACTATTGGGGTTGTGGCTAATAGGTCTAAAGGTAGAGTTTGCAACCTCTGGTCGCTAAGCCTATTGAATGTTTCTAGCCCTACATCTTGATACATCCTATTGGCCAATCCTTTAACCTGAAATAATGATTCAGGTGAAGCGAATAAATCATCGAAGTCATCAGCTTCATGATCAAATTTAGCAAGTTTGGCTTGAGATGTGACGTTATAAGGAATCTGTCTTGGATCATATTGTCTGTTAGGAATTGTGGCAAGATTCAACACTTGAATCTTGTCTGTCTTTTTCTCGGCATGCTTGTAGTCATGTAGAGTGAAAATGCCACATCGTAAGGGAAATGTAGGCCACATGTGTTTCTTTGAATCCCTAAGGGTTCTAGATGTCCCTTCTACTGTAAATTGATAAGCCAATTCTTGAGCTAAATATTTATCAGGCACATATAGGGTCAGAACATGGGGTTCAGTGAGGCTACCAAAAAGCCTTACATAGGTAAATTTTTCCTCCCCAAACCAACTACCTATTGCTGTCAAGTCAGTCTCTACTTCCTAGGATATCTTGGGAGTAGGCTTATTAAAAATAGAATAATATACAGGTAAAATAAAACCATTGCAAATTTTATATAGATGATTTTTTTAATGCGCCTTCCATAACTAATTGTGGTAAATATGGTTTGGATTTGGGTCTTGGGGAGTCCATATCCATCCGAGTACCGGATATACAGAATTGAAACAAATAGTATTCATAATGTATGCACTGTAATAGAAAGGGGGAATGGTTTGGGAAGTTTTATGTGCATTTGTTCTGTACTCTATAATTGTTGTGGCTAGTTTATCAGGCAAAATGTTTGCTCAATCCATCACATAACCATTGATTGCAGCTTCCATTAGAGGGACCATTTCTATAGTGAATTTGGTAGAATCATGTATTCCCCATATCCTACACATCATAGCTCCAGCATAGCAATAAGGGGAAGCCAATGAGTCAACAGAGTACTTACCCGATGACTCGTGCTTGTATTTTTTAGGAAAATGCCTCCATTGCTTTATCAGGGATGACTTTGAGTCGTTTTCCTTTCCAAACGCTTCTAGTAATGCCTTATTGTATCGCTTCTCAAGTTGAAGTAAGTGGTACATTTTCGTGAGATTCTCAGGCTAGAATGAACCGAATATCCTCCCATCAGCTGTGCAAAATGTTCTATCCAAGACTAGAATTTTCTCTACCACCCATCTTAGTATGTCAGTATATGGCAAGATTTTAGCTTGCACTACTATCCTGTGAAGATAAGAACAAGCCAATTCTTTAAGAGTTACTTCTGATTTGTTAGTTGAATCGGTTGTGGCTTCCTTTGATAATTCTTCAGGCTCCTCTGCTTCTATTAGATTATAAATGCTCTCCTAGCTAGTGTTTCCTAGACCAAGACACGTCGTGTTTGAGATTAATCCTTTTTGCTTGGTCCTAGATCTTTGACTGCAAGAGCTGCTGTTGTGGATTTCTTTGATTTGTTCCCCATTTTCTCTGGATTTCTGGTTTTGGAGGAATTATGCACAAACAGTTGCAAACCATGATACAGAGAAAGTGATGCTGCAAGCCAATATGACAATGAATAGAATTACAATGATTGGCATATGATAAATGAAATATATTTAAGGATTACCACAGATAAAATCTTTTAAAAGGTCTGTCCTTAATTGCATTATTGAATAGCCGTTTAAACTGTCAATCGTGGTAAATAACATCATAAATTCCCATCACATTGCTCATATGCCGAATGATTATTTCAAGTGTGCTTTAGATTTCATTGATCGACAACCAGCGATAAATCACAAATTGGCGATCGGGAGTGTTAAGGGGAAGGGCTTTAGCACTTGCGTTAAATATTTCTGATTACCGAAAGGTGATATAATATAATGCATGCAAATTGTTTTAATGTATATTTACCTTTCGAGATGCGTACCCAATTGATAGATCACAGTCGGGATGTGGCTTGAGCTTTATCCGTTTGTCATGTGACTCCGTTGATTACCGATTGCAATTTTCTTTATTGCATTGAGAGTTTTGATTAGGCTTTTTCATATGCCACTTTATTATTGACACGGCCAATTGCTGATTGCAATTTCTTTATCGAATCGGAGGAGTTGAGGGGCTTTGTTTTATTGTACCTTTGGCATTTGTTTTCCCCGATTATTGATTGCGATTACCTTTTCAGATCGGAGAATTGGATGAGGTTTTGTTTTGTGTGTGTTTCCTTTGATATTGCGATATGTGATCTCCAATCGCTTTATCGCAATATAGAATGGTTTTATATTATTTTTAAAGGAACACTTTGTTTTTTTATTTAAAAATTTATATAAAATGATTCATTTACATTAGGCCTTTTAGTGAGGATTTTTCTTGTGATGAGGTAAATACCATTTTATTCACACATCTAACTAAGTTTATTTTTAAAGGGACCCATTTCATATTAAGATCTTGTGTAAAGGTGTTTATGAAATGGAGGGTTGTTGTACAACACAACAATTGGCAATTCACTAAAAGAA
>APFE031474420.1:0-21479 GCA_000404065.3 Pinus taeda
CCAAGTGACAGCTGCGACAAGAGCTAGTACTTGTGCATATAGCACCGTCGCTTCCAAGTTTGTACGAACAACCGGGTTGATAAAATGAGAGACAGGAAGCCTCAGGAGTTGTAGCATTATTGCTACAATACTGGAGCTCACCACTCTCTATTGCTCTTGCTACTACAACATCTACAACTAAGAGGCATACATAAAAATAAAAAATAAAATTGATTCAATCGACAACTGTCTACTAGGAAAATTGTGCTGCTATTGACTCTTCTACTGAGCCTCCTTCTTTGTTTTCAACATTTTTCTGCACTCCTCAGTATCTGAATAACATTGATCCTCCTGCTACTAAATACTGTGGGCCCCTGTAACAAGGGTAATGATCTATGAGACAAAAACACCTCAATGGACCCTACCCAAATTTATGAAACTCTTGAACTAGGGCTTCACATCACCCCACCTCACATCTGGAGGTATGGATGCATGTTCTCGCTCTGCCAACTTGGCTCAAACTCTCCCCCTACTGGAGGTCTCTCCTTTAATGGATGTCTCCACTATGTCTCCTTTCTGCTTCTCCATTTGTGTATGCTCCACAACTTCTTGAGGTTCCATTTTGAGAGGTAAATCATGCTCCCTCTCAACCACCAAGGCTCTAACCCTTTCCTTTCTCCTCAAAACTTCACATGCATCTTCTACCTCAAGTGCATATAGGTTCCTGAATCAAGAACCTATTTGCTTCACCTGTCCCGTGGCTATGTGTCTCAAGAATACTTTCCTTTTGTTGAAGATCACATCGTAACCACAATTTTCCAAAACTGCAACGGAGATTAGATTCTTATTTAGACTTGGAAAAAACATCACATCCCTGAGCTTGAGAGGGGATCTTGACTCCCTATGAAAGGTTAATGTACCAATCCCGGTAGCGCTGTACCTTCCGTCGTCTCCAAACTCAATGTTCCTCTAGATATTTTTCTCCTTCAAGTACCACCCACTACCCATCACTGTGCTCACCATGCATGTAATGAGGGTGAAATCAAGCTCAAATTTTGAAGCCAAAGCTTCACACGTTGCTGCTACTACAAGCTCCTTCTCGTTCTGCTTCTTGTGTAGACACTTCGTGATATAATGTTGAATTCATGACAATTGAAACACTTGACTTTAGATAAGTCTTTCTTCTTTCCCTCTTGGATAGAATCAATCTCACCTTGGGAATTCTTCCCCTTGGCCTTCATTCCTTTTCCAAGTAATGCAAATTCCTCTTCCACTTCTTTGGATGAGGTCCCATCTCTGGTATTTGACCTTATCTCCTCCTGCACCAAATAATACCATAAATGCTCCCAATTTGGTAGTTTCACCCTCTTGTTCACCAAATCTTGGTAGTTGTGCCAACCCTTGGGAATGCCTAGAAGGGCTAGGCTCATGAGATCATCCTCCAGAATAGTAACCCCAACTCCTCTAAGTTCATCATGACATTGTGTGAGCCTGCTTAGGTATTGTTGAATAGATTCAGTCTTCTGCATCTTGATATTTCAAAGCTCATCCTTGAGTGCCAACTTCATGTGGTCACTACTTTTCTAGAACAAATATGTTAGTGCTTTCCACATTGCATACATGGTTTATTTCCTATGGATATTGGAGACAATTTGATCCTTCACGCCTTATAATACGATTCTCCTCGCCTTGGCTACACACTTCCTCTAGATCCTTGATGTCAGATGATCCTAGTTTTGGAATGCCAATCTTGACAAATTCCTTCAACCCATGGTCCTCCAGTACCTCTTCCATGTGTTATTTTCAAGAAAAAAAGTTTGAGCTTCCCTCAAGGAATAATCAAGCCCTAAACCATAGAAAACCATCCTGCTAGCTCTGAAGATTGATCCTCCTGCAAAGACAACTTTGAAATCTCTTCTCTATTGTGAATCCTGCTCTGATACCATGTAGAAATTCTATTTAGATTCAAAACTTCTCATCTAATTTACTAAAACATAAGACTTAAATCCACTCTACTCATACACAGAAATCAATCCACAATCGAGAAAGGAAATCATAAACATGGGACATGATTCAACACACATACATAGATATTTATCTAGGGGAAAGCAACTGATCAAAACCCCTTCCTATTTGTATTGCATTAATCATAAAATAGAGAAGAAATACAATAATTTCTCAAGCTTGAGCAACCTCTACACTAGTATAGTCTATCTCACTACTTCACTGACTGACTCTAGCCAACACTTAACCAATTTCTTAGCCTGCCAAGCTCTTATTTCCTTGCAATGTTCCTTGAGGAATTAGACCCATATTAATTAGGAAATTCCTCAATTAGAATTGTGCAATACCTTTAGGCCCTTCTATGATTGCATGCACTTCTTGTACACCTCATAATAGTCTACAAATGATAGTACACTGCCCTTGAACTCCAATCTCTATTGGCTAACTCGTATTCTCTACATGCTTGAGTTAATTTAGGTTGACTAATTAGTTAACTGTTTGATCACTAAAGTATGTCTGACTACTCACCGCACTACCAGACCCTCCATTAGTTCCTCCAACAATTGGAACTAATTTAACTAACCATAACTGAATTTAACTGATTTAAATTGTTACAACTGATATTAACTGAACCTAGGCTCCTAAAATTTAGGAATCACTGCACACAACTAAATTTTATTCCCCTAACTCGAATTAACTAAGATAATTGAGTGATAACAACCATGTCACCTCAGTTAACTCATCCAAGTTGTCTGTTGATGTGGAATTTCAAATTTTTTCAATTTGACTAAGGAAAAATCAAATTAAGATTTTCATGCCGCATTTTTTAATAGATGCATCTTCTCAACTGTACTAAAATGTCAAACAAATATGTTTGATTGTCAACAATATTTAAATAAGCCTACTCCATTGTACTTAACCCTAGAGTGTTGTAGTGTTTTCTTCTCAATGATGTACGAAAAGAACCCACTTAAGATTGTGGATGACAAACAATCTCAACAATAGAAATGGCTACTAAACATTGTAGATCTGCAGCAACTGATAGAAACAAAACCTGCCAAATTCTGGATCTATGTCACAATCATAGTTAAACAACAAAAAGAAAGAGTAATAACTCCTATTATCTAATAGAAACCAGATATGTAAAGAATACTTTATAATAACACTTGTGAGAGAACAGATAAATGTTACCAGTCCCCCTCTATGGGATGGGTTCTTGGCTATCCTCAAACGTAAATAACTTGTGTAAAGTCTCTCTTCTCTATAATGTGTAAATCCAACAAAAATATGGTGTGCTACAATGAAAATAATCAAAGTTACAATAGTGAGTGCAACGATGAAAATAATCAAAAGTGAATAATGAATGGAAAACCCTTATATTTATAACAAAATATTGAGTTATCCTCGAATAATGAACAATAATAAAATATTGTTGATCCCCTTCTTGGAATAACAACCTGAAATATTTTATTATATTTGTTTGGGAGGGAAAAAATATTTAAACTTTTATTTAGAAATAATAAATAAATAAATGATTTATTTACTATCTCAAGGAATTAGTTAAGGAATAATAAACAAATAATGATTTATTTAATTATTCTTAAGGGATTTAGTCAAATTTAATAAAGAATAGTAATTAATTAATTATTAATTAGTTATTCTTAGAGAAAAATAAGAAAAATAATGATTTATCTATTTGGCTTTCATGATTAGGTCAAATTTGGCAAGGAATAATAATAAAACAATGGTTTAATTAATCATTCCTAGAAGAAAATCAAACAAATAGTGACTATTTAATTATTCTTCATGGGTTTAACTATAAATTACTTAATAAAGGTGGTTTATTAGGTAATTTCTCATAGTGAAAGCAATTTTACTATGGTAAAATTGGCTTTAAATGGTATACTTCGATCCATCTAGTAAATTAGGCTAGATGACCAATTTTTTGGTGATAACAGATCGCCCCCCAATGTACGAGCGTTAGGAACAAAACATATGACCAAAGTACGTTGTAAAGACACAATCACTTAGACAACACAGGGGAGTCAAGGGGGGAGAGAGAGAGACTAATGAAGTTGAATCTGAGAGAGGATAGCGACAAAGGGGGTGAGACTAATGCAGGTCTCCTTTTATGTTGTGGTACTGGACCTTAATGAGGCAGGGGAGGCATACCCATACCCGTCGAGATAAATTAGTACAAAAATAATGGATGATCGAGAAATATGAAATTGAGCAATAAAGTACATGCTGAATGGTACACGACATGCTAGCATAACAGAGTCAGAAAATAATAGAATGTGTCCCATATACATAATGTACCTGGTAAAAACATGGGCTAGGATTGAATACAATAATATCTAAGTACTTGAGATACAAAGCCCCTTCCCTAAAAAAATGGGTGGGAGGGAGGGTAGAACAACTAGAGAAGCCCTGTTGAACAAGGAAGGGATCTGCAAAACTGAATGGATCATGTGGAGGAGACGTGCATGCAATGAAAACCGCGAACAATAGGAACCGAACCCATGAAATCTGTGAAACTGCATTTGAGGCTATAGCATAGTAGGTATGCATCCGGGCATGTGGGGGGCTACCTGAAGGGCCACCCTCTCATGAGGTTTGAAACATCTCACACACACCCGAGAATCATTGGTACAATCTGCTACATCACTGGACAATCAAGTGTATGGATCATGAATATGAAAAGACCAAGTCAAAGGGAAATAATGAGACCCTCTACTCGATATAAGGCATCGAACAAGAATGGAAGCTGGAACCAAGGTACGACACCCTCTAGATCATTATTTTGGAATAAATGAGATGATGTCAACAGAATAGGGCCCACGAGAGATGAGGCAATGAAGATTCTCAACTAAAGCATGAGGGAAAATAGTAGTGTGACTAATGGACTAACACTAGGGTTAATGGGAAAAAGGGGACTGAGGGACAAACAAACAACAACCTTTGTCAGAGCATAAAGTGCATGTTTGACTTGACAGTAACTGACTCAACTCCAGAGGGGATGGGGGCAGTATGACTGCAGGCCAAAATGGGCAACACAAGATGAACGATATGCAAATATGGATGGAATACTGTGACATGATATGATGGGGCATGAAATAGACTCTAAGAATGCAAGGGTGACTCATCGCGGATGCTCTGAACAAGGGTGACTCGATGATGCTGCCACACAAACTAGGCCCGATAGAGACCATGAAGACATGAGTAAATGATGGTTACTCATGATGAAAATCGACATATGGTACGACGAGTATTAAGAGGAGGTGGACCTCAAAGTACAAGTGTTTCTTTATGATGAAATTTGATTTTGAGAGGCGATAAAGCGACCTTTCATGGAAAAAAGGCTTCCTGGTGAAGTGTCAAATCATCAAAAATTGACGAAGACCCATTATAGATTTCAGTGAGAGATTTCCAACGGTGTTGATGGTTCATCAAACTGAGCTAGGTCTAGTCGCAATGGGTGACAGAAAAATTGTGGATTTTTGTATGAAAGGACATTTTCCCTCCAATTTGGATTCATTTGCTAAGTGAGCTATGGTCAATTTGGAGAGGAGGAAAAGGCCCTAAATCTTGTGGAGATCGTGGTGGAAAAACTGACCATTAGAATCAGGATCTGTGTCTTTCAGGTAGGTGGCCTTACTCATCTCTTCAATTTCAGTGGTTTATTTCCTAACTTTTGGCATGTGGTAGTTCCCTGAGAGACCCTTGCCCTTGCTCACGGTCGCATCGCACTTTCTGGGTCCAGAAATGCGATCTGGCTCATAGGAAACAACTGGAAACCTACGAGCTCGTACTTTTTGGGCTGAAAACTGCGATTTGTGGCTGGAGGAAGGGTTGGTATTCTAGCCTGGTGGAGGCTATAGGTTGATTAATGTAGCCATTTTTTTTCTTTTCCAAGCTAACAAGACATGTGATATTTTGCAAATATGGAAGAACTAAAAATCAACTGGCATGAACAAGACTTGGATACTCTTCGATCCAAGATCTAGGGGGATTATGCGGTTTAAGAGGCATTGGCTCATTATGGGGTTCTCAAGTTGGTAGAGAACCTATTGATGAGGGTAAGTGAGCCATTGTTATTGAGAATTGTCAGCTATTGGGATCCAAACCAAGAGGTACTTTTCGTGCAAGGGCACAAGATCAAGCTCACATTACAGGATCTTTATTCGTTAACTGGACTGCTTCCCCTCAGAGTGGTGGGGGATATTCATCCAGTGTTACCTCGTGGGAGGAACATACTAAGTTCGTGGAGTGCAATTGTTGACGGGGTGTTCGTGTCAAGGGCACGACTATCCCGCTTATTGAAATAGAGAGGCTAGAGACACAGGCTGTTTCTGCAGCTATGCTACAAGTCTTAGGAAACCAGGCATTCCACCACATCACTGGAGGGCAGATGATGTTAGTTGAGAGTGTTCTTGTAGGGACCTACTATGGTTGGGCCTAGATGATGCTGTCATCAGTGAAACGACAGTTGATTCTTTGCGAGATGCAAGTGAATCATGACTACGCTTTTGGTACAATACTATGTGCGTTCTTCTTTGAGAAGATACCCACTATCCTTCCTCATGTACAAATCTGAGATGGGGGCCCATAGGAACCCAAGATGCATCATTGGGGGCAGATACTATAGAGAGGAGGAGGAGGGGGAGTTGGATGGGTGTTCTGACCCGAGTTTTTTGCACATTGGGATCAGATGCCCCTTTACATTGACGATTACCCTTATAGTAGGATGAACTATTAGGGAGATCCTGACTTGCCACTTCTGCCCAGGTGAGCATGGGGACCAGACGATAAGTGTTAAGTTGCTATGTTTTATGTTGCATTTTATATTTCTGTCACATGTATGTGGTACTAAGTGTGAAACATGTTGTATGTAGACATAGCACCGATGAAGTTGGTAGGATATGTAGGCCGAGCCGAAGTGCTTGGGGCTGCAGATCAGAGGACATCATCGTCTCATCAAGGTCCAGAGGATACTGTGTTTCTTACTGATTTGCATCGTAGGTTTGATGTATTCTTGATTGGGGTTTCAAAGTGCGGATAGCACGACTTAGAGGATCGTCACATAGATGAGTGAAATGGTCTTCCCTCAGAGTGGCGAGGTATCATGCGGTGCGTGGTGATGGCAGGTCAGGCAGTACGTGATCTACGTGCAGGTGGAGCAGAGCATTTGGCGCAAGATCCGTAGGACAGTGACTGGATGCAGGGACATGTGGGTCCCTTTGATTGTGATTTTTGTAACATGCTATGGGCATGTCAGATGTATTTAGAGCTATGACTCCAAACAATTTTATGATGCATAATATGATTATGCATTTGATATGATGATGATGGTTCTCCATTTGTTTTGTTTATGGTTGTCTTCTGTGGTATACATGTGATAAACGATAATCTAGAATGTTGTTTGCAATGGTATCTACATAGTGGTTTTGGGCTCTAGGCACATGACTTAAAGTAACGGTTTCAGACTCACATACCAATATCTTCACTCGTAGATATTTTCTAAATAGGAATTGGTTATGCACATAATACACACCATTCAATTGCATGAAAAGTAGCAAGGAATCTAAACGAACATGAAGATGAAGGATGCGATGAGCGAGGGAATTAATTGACTAACAAAGCTATCACTACATCATATTCGACCTGTTTATTGGTGGCAGGTCCAATGCACATGTCGTTTGAAAGGACTAATGTATGCAAGTGGGTAAAAATGGCCCAGGTTACTGAGGCTAGATTCTGAGAGAAGAGACTTGCACAATCGGCATGACCGATATACGGTGTGGATGATGGCTCCATCTAAAAGGTGGAAAAGACAACGAATGAGATGATGCAATCTACCTAACTACATGGCAGAAATAAAGACACACAAATTAAAGGTATGTGCTATGAGTAACATTTTTGGAGGTAGAGTGCATTGGGAGAATTAAGAAGGAGATGGGCTTCAAAATCCTCTTGAAGGAATTCCCCCTTACTCAAGTGTAGGGGTAATCAGGGGTAGACATAGCTTCCATGGTGTCCTCATCAGGCTGGGAGATGGGAAGACGAGAGGAAGACTAATTAGATGATGTGGCAACATTACCTGGTGCATCAACCTTAGGAATAAGGTTCACATACGCATCGTCTTGAATGGTAGACGACGGACTGATAGACGGAGGGTCTACTGATGTCGAGACCGAAGATTCTGTCGAAAAAGGTTCGATAGAAACATGCGCAACAACCTCTAGAAGGTTTTTCGCCAAAGAACTCAAGGATGAAAATAGGTAAAGAATGGGGCCTGTAGTGTCTGTCATCTCGATATTGGGGGGAGGGATCACAATAGTAGGGCTAGATTTTCCCTGTTCTGGTTGATTCGTGGTACTAGAATCCACAGGTAGAGGAGCAGAGGTTCCACTATGAGTGGTCTCGTATTCACGGATTACCCCAAGGTAGTTGCGAAATTCATCAAGATGAGGGCAACAATGGGAATAATGACCATGAAGATCACAGAGGGCACAAGGGTGGTTTGTGCAAAGTGTTTTGAGTTTCTTGGGTGGGACTGGTATGTTAGCATGGACTTCCAAACTTTTCAACTCAGGGAATGCTTCATGAACCAATGGTTTAAGTTGAGGAAGTTCAGGACAATTGTTGGTGGCATGCCCAACAAATTCACACAAAGCACATGGGAGTGTTGGCTTTGGGGCCTTAGGGACTCGAGGAGATTGGGGAGCATTGTCCTTCGAATATTTCCTTTTGGCTTTGCCCCCCTAGTGAGATGCTTTTCCAACAAGAGCTGGTTCCCGTTGAGGTTGTGATAGAATTGAAGCAGTGGTAGGGGTCATGGGGATCGGTTGAACATGGGTCAAAACATGATATGGTCTTGCTCGACCAGGCAAAGTGTTTGCAAGGGGATCGATGTACTAGATGGGATCCATAGAGTCTTGTTAGGAAGGACCAGTGAAGCCATGACATGTACAGAAAAAATTCTCGGTGGGGGGAATAAGAAAGGTATCTAGCTGACAGGATAATGTCCTGATATAATAGATCATGGATGGTTAAGACATGGAGGAACAGTTCCTAGAGGGAACATAGGAGAGGCACTCCCAAATGGAGGAGGTCCTCAGGGAGTGGGTCTAGAGGGTTTAGTTGGAAGAGTGATATCAAGATGCTAGGGAGCTGGCTGTTGATCGGATGTACCAGACTGCTTAAGGCAGTTCGTGATGCTTGTAACATGAAAACGCTCATGGAAGTAGGTTCTGAAATGGGAGGGGGAGGACTAAGGAAAGCACCCAATAATGAAGAATATTTATAGACTCTAGGCGAGACACTGGTGCAAAGAGTTGAAGACTGGTTGTCAGACATCGATAAGATGATGGAATTGGGGGAGGTCACAGATGTCAGCTCATAGTAAGTCAACTAATCAATGGTAACAATTTTCCATACATGGGGGAAGAAAATCTTGCGGAAGATCGCAGACATGACAACTGACATGGCATATCTATAACTATGACCTAAGAGAATGTTGTAACAAAGGGGCATCGATGACTTCGATATCAACATATACAGTCTTGCCCGCAAGAGTCACTGAATATTTGCGGTACATGTCAAGGGGTTGGGAGGAGTGTCCATCTCAATCACGCAAAGTGATCATGGAGGGAGACAACTCGGGTGACTTGAGTTGTTTCCAAACAATAGCAGACATCACAAAGGTGGATGAGCATTCGTCAATAATGCATCTGGAGATGGTGGTGTTACAAACTCTAATAGTATCTGGAAAGCAACTAAGGAAGGCAATGGGGGATGCTCTGATGTATCACCCGGGAAGACAATCAAATGATCTTCAGAAGGATCCACTACACCCAAGGTAGTTAGTAGATCTTTCTTTTGGGAAGGGCATGACTGGAGGACTTCCAGTGTCAACATGGCAGTAGGTGATTGCGCCAAGTCATCTACTATACTGTATGTATGGTCATCTCTGTTAGAAGCCGCAATACATTGTAATGGTCCATTTGGGATCTTAGGAATGGCCTCAAATTTAGGTTGAGGGATCTGTAAAGGACCATTTGTTGTTGTAAGAGGCTTAACAGATACTTTGGTTTTGGACTTGGTAGTAGACGAAGAGGGGGGCCTGTCATATTGGTGCTACAGAGTTTGTAGGTTGATATTGGCGGGGTTAACCTCATCAGAGTTTATCATAAGGATCTGGTAGTCACCAGGGCTAGAAGGTTGGGGAGGTGGGCTGTTTGACCTGGCTGGGGTTGAGCAGCAACAAATCCTTGCTGAGGGAAATGATTTGTGAGCACGACCAGTTGAGGTGGCACAGGATTGTGAGGCGATTGTTGACCTCGAGAAGCTTTTTGAGCTTCCCACATTTGATGCATCTAGGGTAAGAGAGGACACTCATGCGTATAGTGGCCATGTACACCACAACATGCATAAGGCTTATTTGTACGAATAGCCTTGTTTTGCTTGGGTTCGCAGCCCTATTGCTGGTTGTTGGTGTTAGGCTGGTTCCCCTGGGGTTCAATAGGCTGGTTACCTTGGTTACCCTGGTTACCCTTGTTACCGTTCCCCTTATTATTTTTCTTTGAATTTTTGGGATTGTTAGCACTCTACTACGCAAACACCTGGCTCTAAGGGGGCGGTGGCTGCTGGGGCTGAGGATGCATGGGATGCTGTGGGCTAATGATTGAGGGGTTGAGTGCTTGACTGTGCATAAGAAGGAGCAATGGTTTGGTAGCTGGGTTGGGGCCATAGAAACATGTTGCTAGTAGGAGGGGCATAAATGTTTAAGGAACTGGTGCCCCCCTGTAGGTAGCCATAACTTTGCTGAGAATATGGTAAAGAGTGTGAAAGAGATCCAACGATACCATTGGTAGCATGAGATGCCCCTGATGCATTGGCATTTCCAGGACAAGGGGGGTCTAGAATGATGGTATAGACATAACTGGATTGTGCATAAATCATATTATATCTCAAAGAAGTCTGGAGAGCTTCTTCCTTGGTTTGAGGAAATGGGATGCGATATCTTTCCTGATGGGGGATAAAAGGATCTTAAGAAACAAATCTAGATAGACATGTTCTTTGAAAAGTGGGGCACAAAATGTGCTCCTCCTTCGATGCCACTCTTGAACATGGTAAAAAAGGAGAGTGACAGAGGACTGATAGAATGTGGTCAATAGCTCCGTACCAGTGTCGTACCGGAGAGGTAATTGGAAATATGAAAGGAACACTTTAGCAAGCGTTGTGAAAATGGAATGAGAGGCGGAGGGCTGGTCTACATACCATTTTGTAGCATCTCTAGTGAGCGTGCATTGGAAGAGCCGAAGACGAATGGAGTCATCGGTTATGGAGTTGGATGAACACCACATGTGGAAGGATCGAACATGATTGGTAGGATCCTCTCCAGTAATACCCTCAAACTTTGGGATGTTTGAGGGAAGCTTAGTCAGCATAGAGGGCCAACTAGCATCATGGTGTATGAGGTTGTTTATTAACTGGTTAAGATCTAGTAGACTTAACCCAGTCATAAAGGGGAGCATGGGGGATGTCGGAATAGTTCCTCAGACTGTTCCACCTGATGTGACCACCAGCGTAGCACTGGAGCCCCCGCTAGTTTGGGTTCCTGTACCAGCTATGGGTCTAGACATAGTGACAATATGTGGTGAAGGAGGCTCATAATCAGTTGAGGAATCAGAAGGACCAGGAGAAGAGTCAGTATGGAGAATCAGAGGGCTATGAAATCGAACCTGACGGGGAGGGGTAATATGCCCAAGTATAAACTAGGGGTGAAGGCCTAATAGTTGCGACACATGTCTTGGTGGCACAATGATGTAAGGACACATGGAACACGGAAATAGTGAAGGGAGATAAAAAATATATCTTTTGTCTCTAATGCGGTGAGATAAATTTATTATGTTAAGTCTTAGCTTGGTAGTGTAAACTAAGTGCCCTTCGCTTAAGGTGTGCTTGTGTGTGCAAGTGTATTAATTGATTAATCCTAAACTGTGTTTGTAAAAAATAAAAAATATTGTTGAAAATAAACTAAAATAAATAACAGAAAATGAACAACAAAACAATTAACTAAACCCCACCCAAACTGGGTTTGCAAACACTGTTATGCTTGGTGGCTAAACTTATGGGAAATACGTTGAAACAGTCAAGAAATCTGAAGGGTCGGTGTCACTGGGATTAAGTGACTCTAAGTTGCCGGAAAGTGGTGCAACAACAACAAAAAACTAGAGGGGAAGATTGTTGCAAAAAGATAGAGAGATGGGTGAAACACCTACGGCAACTGATGGGACCATAAGGAAATGACCAAACAAGTTTAAATGTGAAACTATGGATGGTAGCAACCTATCTTAACAGATCTAAAACAAAATATTACAGATATGGAAATGTGGCTGAAGGCACTACAAAAACTCAGACTTCTCACTCAGCTAAATCCTCCTAGAATGATCAGATAATGAGATCTAAGACAACTATTAAGGTATTACAGACTCATGTGCATGGATTTGCCTATGTTACTTTATGCAATGGATCGATAAGATTGTGAAATACATAGACAATGAAGCAGTAAAAGAAACATAATATAAAACACACATAAACACAACAAGTTTAGTAAGGAGTTCACCCAACACTCCTAGGCTACATCTCCTAGTCCAGCCTTCAGTGGTGACCTCTCTGTTATGCCTTTAAACACATAGTTTTACAACAGTGAGCTCAATTTTAGTCTCACACAATAGATAAAAAACAATAAGGCTTTACTTGGATCCCCCAAGTCTCTTTTGAGTACATAGACTCTCTGTCTCTGTTGCTCTGTCTCAGCACTGCTTGTCCCTGTTTGCTCTTTGTCTGTGGTTTTAAAGCCAATCAGTGTTGTCTGTTCACTTCACCTTCTCGAGCTCTCTGGCTCCTCGACCTCTGTCTATTTATACCACTTTTTGAGCGTTAGCAATCATTGCTAAATGCTTCCAGGGATGGTGGCCACCTGTACTATAACGGAATGGTCATTGAGCCTTTGAAATCCTTTGAAATCGCCATTCTGTGTTTACACAGAGAAATATGTTCAAACATGGAAAAAGTCCGCCAAACACTGTTTATTGAACTTGAAACATTATGAATTCGCCTTATAACTCCTATCGGATCCGCTTGTATAATCGCATCGCATCTCCATTGTTGATCTGAGAGGTCTAGATCCAAAAATTGAGATCCATTTTGAGCGGCCCTTTCATGTGGGAGTTAACTGCCCAATGAGGGTGGTTTTCTCTCTCCTTAGCCTGGACACATGGCAGCCATTGTATGGGATCGGGCAGAGCCCGGCCCAAACCACTTTCCGCATTTGGTCCTCCCAAAATCCTGCCTGTTTTGTGATTTCTCTTTTATATTAAAAATACATTAAAACATGAAAATCCCGCTTATCAGACTTGAAAACATACGTAATAGTATTAATAACCCTTTCGGGTCTGGAAACATCGCATTGGCACCGTTTCTTTGGTTTTTCATTTATTCATTGAAAATGCAATTTACAAAGGAAAACTCTGTTTTCCGGATCTCAAATCATATCAAACATCGTTTATAATCTTTATCGGGTCCGGTTATTGATCCCGCTCCTTTGTAATATTCCAATATGATATTGCAATGCAATCGATCGCAATCGCATATCGCTCATGCCCCGAGCCGATTGTAATTGCTCCACTATGGTTTGCCGATGTGATATTGCGATGCAACATGGGCTATTGATCTACACGCTTGATCGACGATCCTCGTTGACCCCACTGATCTCTGTCACGTATTCCTTGTGATATTCACTGATAGCCTCCCTTTGCCACTACCGATTGCGATTTTCTGATCAGATCTGGACCGTTGATCGGCCAGATCTGATGGCTCCGATTTGAAGTTTCTTTAACCCGCCGATACTCTATTTTTCAATGATTTCTCATTGTTTTTGCCTCCCAATAGTGTTATCCACCTTCTTTAAATATTTTTCTCATGCGATAGTTTTGGATGTTTGAAGACTTAGAGGGTTTCTTGGATCCATTTGGATCACGCCTTCCCACTGAAGAAGCTTTGGACCACCAAAAGTTAGTTTTTAAGCATCAACCAAGTGAGGATACAACTTCGTCACTTGTCCAATCTCTATCCATCTTGCACTGCTTGGTTTTGAACCTTTGAGTCCAATTCTGAGGTACTCAACATCCCCTCTACACGTAGTTCTCACCTTCCTGTCCAGAACTGTATCTTCCTGCAACTCATTGAGATATTCAGGCAACAGATCATTAATAAAAGGCAACTAACTTTTCTCTTCGAGTTCTTCAATCAATGAAGGGTCAAATAGTCTGAAGTTCTCTACATTAACTACTAAATAGATGTGCATGTAAGCTGGCAAATCAAGGCGAAAAGCATTCTCACCAATTTTTTCAAGTATCTTGAAATGCCCATACCTTATTGGCTTCAACTTCTTACCTTCACCTTGCATTCTGTATTTGCTAATGTACCGCCAAACTTGATCACCAACTTGGAAGCTATGCTCAATTCAATGCTTATCATGCCTTGCCTTGTAATTGGCTTGGCTCTTTTCCAGCTGTTCCTGCACTGCTTGATGAATTTCTTGGATCAGTTCAATGAACTTGGTTGCTTTGTCCACATCACTGTGTTCATCAATTGCTATGTCTTTACTAAAGACAAAATCCAAGGGAGACCTTGGTATAAAACCAAAACAAGTCTCAAAATGGGATCTCTGTGTAGAAGAATGTTTAGCACAGTTGTAAACATGTTGCACATAACATAAATGTTCTTCCCAAAGCTTGGGATGCTTGCTGCAATAGCCCCTGAGCAACTGTATCACTGTCCTATTGACCACTTCTGTTTGGCCATCTGTTTGTGGATGAAATGCTATGCTCTTTTTCAGTTTGGTGTCCATTAAATCCCATAGACTTGACCAAAACTTCCCAACAAATCGGGAATCTCAATCAGAGATAATAGAAGTGGGTAACCCAAAATGAACCCATACATGTTGAAAGAACAACTTTGTTGTTTGTGCAGATGTAATCTGCTTATTACAAGGTATTAAAATACACATTTTGTTGAACCTGTCTACAATAACATATAAATAGTCATGACCTTTTCTAGATTTTGGCATTCCCCAACAAAGTCTATGGAAACACTTTCCCAAGGGTGAGAAGGAACTGGAAGTGGAGTGTACAAGCCTAGTTTTTTATTGCTGGGCTTGCTTTTAGCACACATCGTACACCCTCTAATATATCTAGAAACTGTTTCATGCATTTTTGGCCAATAATAGAACCTTTTCAGCGGTGCAACTGTTTTACTTACCCCAAAATGACCTGACATTAGAGAAGTATGTGCTTCTCGGATTATGTTAACTCTTTTAGTTTGAGGAATTCATAAATTTCCCAAATGATACAAGAGTTGGTCCTTAACATGATAATACAATTCTTCTACTTGTTTTCCATGAATTAAAGTTGCATATACATCTTTAAAATCTACATCTTGAGCATATTGTTCAATGTAGCTTTCATGCAATACTGAATTATGCTTAAGTATAGTAGATGCATTAATAATTGTTCTGGATAACATATCTGCAACTTTATTGTGTATTCATTTCTTATATTTCATGACAAGATGAAACTGTTGTAGAAAACGCATCCACCTATAGTGTCTTGATTGCTGCAATTTAGTTTGTGAGTGAAAATATTGAGTGGTTGATGATCAGTATGTATAACTATTTCTTTGCCCAATAGGTAATGTTTCCACTTTTTCACGCTCTGTACTAATGCATACAATTCTTTATCATATGTGGGATAATTAACTACTACAGAATTAAATGTCTAAGAATGATAACATATGGGTTTACCATGTTGCATGAACATTGCTCCCATGGCATAGTCACTGGCATTTGTTTCAATCTCAAATGGTGTTTGAAGATCTGGCAATGCTAGTACTGGTGCTGTACTAATCTTTTCTTTCAAGGTGTCGAAGGATTTCTATTGTTTGCCTCCCCACTGAAACACCTTGTTCAATCCTGTTAAAGCATTTAAGGGAGCTGAAATCAAGGAAAAGTTAGCAATAAACTTTCTCCAATATTGTGCTGCTCCTAGGAAGCTCCTAACTTTTGTAGTAGATTTGGGTTTAGGCCAATTCACAATGAATTCAACCTTAGAGGGATCTATCTTCAATTCACCACCCCCTACAATATGATCCAAATAATTCAAAGATGTCTTTCCAAATTCACATTTTGATAATTTAACATAGAGATTCTCTTTTTTCAAAACATCTAGAGTATGCTTTACATGCTTCAAATGTTCTTCCCATGTTTTACTGAATACAAGAATGTCATATAAATATACAATTATAAAATTATCAATTGAGTACATTATTCATTACTCTCATGAAAGTGGCAGGAGAATTAGTTAAGCCAAAAGGCATAACTAGCTATTCATACACCCCTTGCTTTGTTTTGAAAGTAGTCTTCCATGCATTTTGTTCTGCAACTCTAACCTGATGGTAGCCACTATACAAGTCCAACTTGGAAAAGTAAACAAGTTCTTTCAACTGATCTAATAGATCATCTATGCAAGGAAGAGGATAACAATTATTGCTCATTATTTTATTTAGTGCTCTATAATCAATGCACATCCTCCATGAGCCATCTTTCTTTCTCACAAAGACAATTGGAGATCCACATGGTGATGTGCTTGGCCTTATGAACCCTTTGTTGATCAACTCTTGTACCTAATTCTTGATCTCTGCATTCTTAAAGTGGATAACCTGTACATTCTGATGTTAGGCAATGGAGCATCTTGCTGCAAATGAATATCATGTACAATTTCCATTTTGGGTGGCAGACCTTTAGGTTCTTGAAATAGGATATGATATTCTGAAACAACTTTCTCTAAATTAGCTTTTTGTTTAGCATCACAGCCTTCAAATACATTGGTTTTATTAGGTTTCTTTTCCTTTACAACCATTAGTAAAAATTTCTTGCATGAGTTTACAATTGTTTTCATCTTCCCTGAGTTAATGAGATTGTAGTTATTTTTGAGCTGATGAGCTCTTACAATATATTCTATCCCATGTTTTGTGAGTCGATACTTATTTTCAGTTCTATAGAAAATGGCTTTTCTATCATATAAGTAAGGACTTCCTAAAACAATACCACATATATCCAAGGGAACTATATCTAACTCAATCTTATCTACAAAAGTTGACCCAAAAGAAAACCTAAGTTTACATTGTCTAATCACTTGTAGCTTTGCTTTATCACACATCCAACCTAATGGATATGGCTTCTTGTGAGGTATGGTTAGTAGTCCCAACTTATTTACAATTGCTTCAAAAATAAAGTTTACTTGTGAACCACTATCAAATAAAGTATCAATCTTTTGATGCTTGGAAATAAATCTAATATGAAAAAGCTCATGCCTTTTCCTTTCATTTTCTTCATTATCAATAGATTGTGCAAAATTACTAGTAGATGCTTCAAAAATTTTACCTTTTATACCTGCAACTATGATTGTTGTTTCATCACTTGAGTCTGACCCCAAATCTTTCTAAATAGCAGCAATAGTCTTCTTCTTCTTGCCATTGAATGGGTTTCAAGTCCAGATGCAAAGACAAATAGTGTTCATCATCATGCCCAACCTTCTTGTAGTGAGTGCATGAAGGTTTTTCTTTCTGTAAAACGTTTACCTTCCTCTCCTTCCATTTCTGCTTCCTCTTTTCCTTGTTCTTGCTTGCAGTGGGTTTTGATGATCCCCCATCTCTGGGTTCACATTCTTGCCTCTAGCCTCTAGATGTGTAGCTTGAATGGATACCTCATCTATGCTAGTAGGGTTAAACATGAGAATGGTGTGCCTCAAATAGTTGTGTAGACCACCTATATACTTCAACAAAGTTTCAGGTGAGTCTAGACAAATGCATAGAATTAAAGCTCTTTTTCTAAATTCCTGGGTATAGCTTTGTACACTTTTCCCCTTTAATTGACGAAGAGTTTGCCAACTCATCATAGCTTGCTACATATAAGCTAGTGGATAGAATTTTTTTTTAATGGCAGAAACAAATTCATTCCAGGTAGAAAGAATTCTACCATGCTTCTTCAAATTAGCTTGTGTCCTACCTTCCCACCACATTAGGGTAGTTCCTCCAAGGCGAAGGCTGGCCAACTGAATCTTTCTCCCTTCTGAATCGATGTTCTGCACCCTACAATATACATCAATCTTTCTAATCCAGTTATCTAGATTTTCTACATTTAATTCTCCATCATATATTGGAAAATCAAATTTTACATCTAATTTAATCAAAGGGCTAGAAGGAGGTGTTGATAGAGGAGGCTCTTTTCCCTTCCCTTTGCCTTCTAAATGGCCATCTAAAAGGTTCCTATGTTCCTCTATCTTGTTTGGAAGTTGGAGTATCTTCACTTCAACCTTTCTTAAATTCTCTATATATCTCTTCTACCATGGCTCTCATGGTCATGAAACTGTCCATGAACTGAGAGTCTGATTCCAAGGGAGTTTCTTCTGCCATTTTCCTCCTAGGATAGACTCTTCCTATTTCTAGGTTAGTCTCAACTAGTTCTCCTTCTCCTAATTTGAGCTTTGACCTAGTTAGCATTCAACAATCTAGCACAAGCTTGTCTACCCTTAGCAAAACTAAAGCTCTGATACCACTTGATCTGTTTGTGAAATCTAAGACAACTATTAAGGTATTACAGACTCATGTTCATGGATTTTCCTATGTTACTTTGTGCAATGGGTTGATAAGATTGCGAAATACATAGACAATGAAGCAGTAGAAGAAACATAATAGACAACACACATAAACACAACAAGTTTAATAAGGAGTTCACCCAACACTCCTGGGCTACATCTCCTGGTCCAGCCTTTAGTGGTGATCTCTCTATTATGCCTTCAAAAGCAAAGTTTTAAAATAGTGAGCTCAATTTGAGTCTCACACAATAGATACAACAACAATAAGGCTTTACTTGGATCCCCCAAGTCTCTTCTGAGTACACAGACTCTCATCACTGAATCTCTATCTCTGTTGCTCTGTCTCAGCACTTCTTATCCCTGTTTACTCTCTGTCTATGGTTTTAAAGCCAATCGGCACTGTCTGTTCACTTCACCTTCTCAGGCTCTCTAGATCCTCGACCTCTGTTTGTTCAAACCCCTTTCTGAGCATTAACAATCATTGCTAAATGCTTCCAGGGATGGTGGCCACTTGTACTGTAATAGAATGGTCATTGGGCCATTGAAATCCTTCGAAATCGTCATTCTGTGTTTACACAGAGAAATACGTTAAAACATGGAAAAGGTCTGCCAAACGCTGTTTATCAGACTTCAAACATTTTGAATTCACCTTATAACTCCTATCGGATCTGCCTGTATAATCGCATCGCATCTCCACCGTTGATCTGAGAGGTCTAGATCCAAATGCTAAGATCCATTTCGGGCAGCCCTTTCGTACGGGAGTTAACTACCCAATGAGGGTGGTTTTCTCTCTCCTCAGCTTGGACACATGGCAGCCATTATATGGGATCGGGTGGAGCCTGGCCCAAACCACTTTTTGCCTTTGGTCCTCTCGAAATCCTGCCTGTTTTGTGTTTTATCTTTTATATTAAAAATACATTGAAACATGAAAATCCCGCTTATCGGACTTGAAAACATATGTAACAATATTAATAACCCTTTCAGATCCAGCAACATCACATCAACGCATTTTCTTTGGTTTTTCGTTTATTCAACGAAAATGCTATTTACAAAGGAAAACTCTGTATTCCAGATCTCAAATCATATCAAACATCGTTTATAATCTTTATTGGTTCCGACGATTAGTCTCGCTCCGTTGTAATATTCCGATGTGATCGATCACAATCCCATATCCAACATGCCTCAGGCTGATTGTAATCGCTCCACTGTGGTTTGCCGATGTGATATTGCGATGCAACATGGGCCATTGATCTGCACGCTTGATCGATGGTCCTCGTTGACCCTGCTTATTGTTGTCACGTATTCCTTGTGGTTTTCGCCAATAGCCTCCCTTTGCCACTGCCGATTGCGATTTTCCGATCGGATATTGACTGTTGATCTGCTAGATCCGACGACTTCGATTCAAAGTTTCTTTAACCCGCCGATACTATGTTTTTCAATGATTTCTCTTTGTTTTTGCCTCTTGATAGTGTTATCCGCCTTCTTTAAAGGTTTTTCTCATGCGCTAGTTTTGGACGTTTGAAGAATTAGAGGGTTTCTTGGATCCATTTGGATCATAGAAATGTGGAAGTGTACTAGAAGCCCTAGGGGAGGCTAAATTCGACTTCAACGAGTAAATTAGAGTGGATCAAGGCCTAAGCAGGATGAGATAGAGGTCAAACACCCAAGATACAACTCTCAACAAAACCCATAAATAGATCTGAGAAAATCCAAAAAACCTAGAAATCGCAGGTTCTGATCTGTTTTTTGTTGAAATCACACTTTTTGGGCTGAAAGGTGCGTTTTGAAGCCGAGATCGTACTTTTTGGGCTGAAAATTGTGATTTCTATTCTGAGGATCCCATCTACAAATTTCAGAAAAAAGTGCCACCTTTGTCGCGGTTGGTTCCTGTGACTTGTGAAAACAACCAGAAAGCTTGCGGAAGTCAGAAATTTATTAGGTCTAGGGTTAAAAAACTAGGAAACATTAATAGAATTGAAAAAAGAAGAAACCCTAAGCTAAAACCCAAAGGTCACCCAGGTTTCTAGATATGAAGTATAAAACCCAACAGAGTCACCAATTTGTTGTAGTGTTTTCTTCTCAATGATGTATGAAAAGAGCCCACTTAAGATTGTGGATAACAAACAATCTCAACAATAGAAATGGCTGCTAAACATTGTAAATTTGCAACAAATGATAGAAACAAAAGTTGTCAAAGTCCGGATCTATGCCACAATCGTAGTTAAACAACAAAAAGAAAGAGTAATAACTCCAATCATCCAATGGAAACCAGATATGTAAAGAATAATTTTATAATAACACCTGTGAAGAGAACAAATAAATGTTACTAGTCCCCCTCTATGGGATGTGTGTTGAACATAACAACAAGAAATGCTAAAAATAACACTGTTATAAATAACAGTTCAGCCAGTGTTGAACATAACAACAAGGAATGAAAAATGGAAGTGCTAAAAATAGCATTCTATAAATAGCATTTCGGGATACCTTCCTATTTTAGTCAGTCCCTAAACTAAAATAGTGAAGTAAAATTCGAATTTGATCTTAGCAGCTATTTGTAAAATAATTAATTAATTCATCGTGAGTTAATTAGTTAAGGAAAATCAAACATGAGTCTATGTGGGGACATGCAACAGTTTCTCCATTAATTGAGGAATTTATCCACCAGTTAAAGATATAAGGATGAGTTGTAATTAGTTGGCTCAGTTAACTGAGTCAAGTCCAATTAGATTAATTCAAACAATTTGTTGAATGAATGTAAGTTCAGTTAGTTAATTC
>APFE031474421.1:24104-133860 GCA_000404065.3 Pinus taeda
TTGAGCAGGTTTATGTCAAAACCAGGGAAGGATCATTGGATAGCAGTGAAGCGGGTTTTCAGGTATTTGCGTGGCACTGGTGATTATGGTTTGTGCTACCAAGGAAGACCAGGATTGGACAGAGTGTTGGATATTCGTGGCTTTGTTAATGCAGACTGGACTGGAGATCTAGATCAGAGAAGATCTACAAGTGGGTATGTGTTTAACCTATTTGGAGGTGCAGTCAGTTGGATGAGTAAGAAACAATCTGTAGTGGCACTATCAACTGAGGTAGAATACATGGTAGCCACTCATGCAAGCAAGGAAGCAGTTTGGTTGCAGAGATTGTGTTCAAGTATGGGGTTAGTACAGGGAGCTATAAGAATAGACTTTGACAGCCAAAGTGCAATTTTCTTGGCAAAGAACCCTGCTTATCATTCAAAGACAAAGCCCATTGATGTTCAGTATCACTTTGTGAGGGATATGATAGAAGTCAAAAAGGTGTTGCTGGTAAAGGTGGACACTTTGAAGAATACTGCAGATGCATTGAGAAAATCTGTGAGCTCTGACAAGTTCTCTTGGTGTAGAGAAGAAATGGGCATCTCAGGGCTGGAAAAATGACTAAGCTCTCCTGTGGCCCCCTATGGAAATAAAACAACAAGTGGGAGATTGTTGGGTTGTGTTATATTCTTTCCACGACTAACCTACGTAGTGAACCGGGGGGTTAGAGGGGGGACAGAGCCCCCCCTTCGTTGCGCCGACTGCGTAGCGGGGGGGTCATAGGGGGTGCGGCACCCCCCCTGTCCGGGGGGTGGGTAGCCCCCTTCTACGGGGTCCTGGGCAGCGCCCCAGGAATTTTTTTTTTTTGGACCCTATGTTAGGTTGGGCGAACCTAACTATGGTTTTCAATCCATGGTTTTGGACGCGATGGTTTTTCGATCCATGGTATTGGATTCCTCGGCATGTATATATATGTATTGTACCATTGAAAGGAATATAATGAAAAATCAAGCTGGTAGTCCCGGTTTTGGGATCTAGGGGAAAATCTTTGTGCATATGTGTTTTATGTGTTATGCTTTCGCATTGTTTATTTTCTTTGTTTAAGAATTTGTATGCAGGTAATTTTTGTACAGGGTTAAAACCTACACCCTGTAATGTTAATACCTTTAAACAAACCCCTGTTCCTTGCTTCAAGGATATTCTAACTTAACCCATCCATAAGAAAGGCATCCACAAACATTCTATGGGAGATGTGAGTGTTCCCTATAATGTTAATACCTTTAAACAAACTGTTGTTCCTTGCTTCAAGGATATTATAAATTAACCCATCCATATCCAAAAAATGTAGTAATGGGGATAAACATCATCCTTGACCAAGGCTCCTTGATGCCTTGAAAAAGATGAAGGGAGCCAATTGATTATAATGGAAAATTTTTCGTTCTCAACATAAGCCATCATCCATAGAACATTCTAGGTACTTAGACCAGTCTCAAGAAGATTCAATCATAAGTATTCTTAGTCTATGCAATCATAAGACATGTTTTTATGTATGGATCTTAATGGAGTGTAAACCTTATTGTGTGATAACTTCGACATCCTTAATCATCCTATGCTCAAAAAATCAAAACTACTCCTGTGAGATATGTTTAGGTAATGTCAATTTCATTTTGTTAACGATGATTTTTTATATTATTTATAAATTTTATTACAGAGGGAGATGGGCCTATAATCAAACAAATAGGAGGGGTATTCCTTCTTATTAATCAAAGCGATAAAAGTGGCATTGACTGCTCCTAGAATATAGCCCTTAATTCTTAATTCCTCTGTGACTACTAGGAGATTAGGCCCCATCAGACCTATAAAATGAATGAACATTTCTACACCCTAGCCATATGGGCAAGGGATTTTATCCTTAGCACTGGAAAATAGGACCCCATATAGTTCTTCCCTCGTGACTAACTTCCCCAGTAGGTAATTTTCCTCGTTAGAAAACTTACATGACTCCTGATTTAAAATCCATCTGAGCCATAAATTCTTAATCCTTGTCTCGAAATTGATTCCTAAAAAAATTGATGTTAGATTGTTCGAAATCAAATTTTGTAGTGATATATTTACCAGCCACATCCGAAAAACCCCAAATTCCATTCTTTTTCCTTTTGTTAGATGCATGTCTATGAAAAAATATAACATTTTTATCAATGGCAGCCACCCACATGACCTTTCTTTTTAATCGCCATTCCTCTTAATGTAAAAGGAGAATATTTCTTTTCCAAGATTCCAATACAAACAATTTCCTCTTGTAAGAATCATTATAATAATTAGGGTTATTAGGTGAAAACACATGTCCTATTTAGCTTCAATGTCCGTAAATTCCTTCCTGAGGTTTTTCTTTTTTCCATCCTCCCATTTAGGTACAACTTGCTTGAAATCCCTCAGTTTATGTCTTAGACTGTCCAAACCCACCTTTTTGATGGCCACATACAACTTGACCAACATCTATGAAAAAATGCGTCAAATTATTTATCGTTCAAGCAAGATAGGTTGAATTTAAATGGAAATGCCATATAATCAATCATCCCATCCCATGACATAATGATCGGGTTGTGATCAGAGATAAAAATAGTGATGATCGAGGATCGAAATCCCATTCACGCTTCTGACCATAATCTCATTCACAAGGAAACTATCAAGGCACTTTTGAATTCCCTCAGTCCTTGAGTGACCATAATGCCAAGTAGGAGAAATAAGACTTGGGGAAATATCCAAAAAATTGAAAGAATTGAGGAGCTCTCTAAGATATAGATCTAGTTGATCAATCATGGCCCTATCAATACAAACCTCATTTGTTCCCAATGTGAAATTCATATCTCCATCCACTATAATAGATTTTAGGTTAAGCATCCCACACTTATCAATATGGTCCCAATAGGACTTGCATCCTTCATAAGGAGGATAAGTGTTAATGATATGAATCTGAGTCTGGAAACCCTTCACATAGCTAGTTAATATAATATATGCACATGAAATATAGGCATCAATATTAATATCCATGATATTCCATAGGACAACCATACCACCAGACAGACCCGAGGCGGTCGCCGCGGAGACAAACTAGTTAGGACAAATTTTCAAGAGGAATACCCAATATGATTGTCTTGAAGCTTTAGTGTCATATAATAGCACCACAAATCATTGGAAACACATAATGAGTTCCTTAAGAGGGTGTGTTTTGTGGGTGGCTCCCAAGCCCCTGATTTTGAGAGAAAAAATAATCATGGGGGACCCTATCCATCGAGACAATCCCCTCTAAGGACTTGAGAAGCAAAACATTCAATAATCAAGCTGTCACCAAAGATTTAGTTTGGATCCACATTCACATGTTTCAGTGACTCCTTTATAAAATAATTATATAGAACTAGAGGTGTCTATGGAAAGGAAGATTATTTCTTATATTTCCTAGTTTTCTTATTCCTGTAAGTGATATTATTATGACCAGAAGGATAGATAGGTGTATCACTAGAGATAAAAAAAGGTTTTTTAATCGTAAGAGGTTCCATAGCAACATACTACATATGAAAAAATTCTTCCAACTCCCTATCCAGAGATAATGGTGAGAAATCCCTGCCACTAATATGTCCACTCCCATCGCTAGTAGCCTAGAATGCCCCAATGGCTTATGGCCAAATCCCATTCCCTCCCTCCAGATGGAGTATTTTCAACTCACAAAGGAGAATGGTTGTCGTTTTCAAGTAGTAGTGAGGAAATAATAACAAGATCAACACATTTCCCCACAGAGGTTTATGCATCTAGATAGAACCCACAACTAAGCCCACAGGGTGTGATATTTCGTTCCAAACCCATAGATAGTGATTCATTTATCTCAATGACATGATTTTCATTATGATTAATCAGAGAAATACCTATATCATGGAAGATTCCTTTAGGTCTCTATGAATTGAGAGTATCTAGTGGTGAAGCCTCTAATCAAGTACATGTATCGATCTAAAAGGGAGGCCATCTATAGTCTCATGCCCCAAAACCACATGTGGCAGGTAAGTTGGTATTATCATGACACATAAGTCGTCAAAATGAAAACCCCAATAATCAATGCCAAGCATAAAATAATATTATCCCCATCTAAGTTCAAAATTCTCCAATAGCCCTCCATGATAGTCCACCTCCACCACTACCTGGGCCATCCTCCTATCATGCTAACTGAAATTGGATTCATCCCATTAGTATAATTTTATAATGGTATTTGCAATGGAAAAAATTGCAATCTTTTTCTGTATTTCGAGAGGTAAATCTGTTAGTTTTTCCCAAATGATATTTCTATGTGGCATTTCCTTGAAAGGGTTAAACCATGGACACCACCACCAAAGTGCCGAAAATACCCTTCTACACACTCATGGTGAAGCTACAATCAACTGGACATCCTCATGGCTAAGGAAGTGGAAAAAAATCCACCCATTGAACAATATATTAAGCTTTGTCTGATATTTCATAAACATTGTCCAACTTTAACCTACCTGTTGTCACTTACTGCAAAATGTGTTTTCAGTTGTCCAAAGTGTAAATGGGTAGATAATTTTTCAGTCATCTTCCAAGACACATAAGGCCTCAAAGCCTACATTGATACCTATCCATTGGAAATTTCTTTGAACAAGCTTTCCAACGATATGTGGAAATCCTGAAATAGACTCCTGAAACAAAAGATATAGTCTCTTGAAGTTTCAAGAATTTGAAGCCTTAGGAAAGAAGGAATATCGGAGATCGCATATTGGAGGTTCGAAGATATCAGTGATCGCAAAATCAAAGATATCAATGATCACAACATCAGAGCATCAAATATATCGGTGATTGCATATCAGAGGATTAGAACTTCTGAAAATACAAACCTTTAAAAAGGTTGCGATATTGTTAAAAGTTTCGATAGTGTTAAAACCATCAGGGATCATCAATAAATATTAACAAAGGATTTCATCTCAAAACTAAAGATGGGTAGGATCTTTTCTCTCTCCTCCAACATGACATGTGGTAGCATAGGATTAGCTCTGATAATGATGTGTGGTGGCATATGATTGGTTCTGATAAGCCACAATGACATTGGACATCATCATGACATGGCAGTACTAAAGGACAAGTGGCATTCAATTCTGATGTTTTGAGGGGGGTAAGGGGAAAAATATTGGTGAAATGTGTCACTGTCATGAGGTTCCATGTGCAAGTGATGACATCATGTCAGAGTTCTCATATTTGTGGTTGAGGATGTTGGCACTTTATAAAAGTTGCCACTTAAAAAAGTGTCAATAAGGAGGCTCTGATATTTTGCTAGTGCATGGTCAAGAAGAAGCTAAAGAACCTCAGTTGCTAAGCTGAATAAGAAAGGGAGAATGACCCCTGATAAGAGTTTAAATTCTCTAGGACCTCAAGGCTAAGAGACAGGTCACGATCCATGATCCTATTGTTATAAATATGGGAAGGGCTAAGCAGAAGGGCTCGTAATATTCGAGGTCAGAAATCAACATATTAGAATACTACACCACTATGAAGCTTGTGATATGGAATCACCATGATAAATAAGTACATAGATTTAAAGGCGTATGGGTCGGTAGATGCAGTATTAACTGAAGGCACAGAGAAGATGGTAATTGAAAAGGTCTATTCCTATGGAAGTCTCTATAAAAAGAAACAAAGGACAACATTGGCAGTAGAAATGAATTTGACTGCTTCATGTGCACATCTTCAACAAGCTAAATGGAGGTATGGGACCTAGGAAGAAGTTTGCAACTCACCTGGGAATTAGTTTTTCAAAATGGAGCTCCACAAGTTAGACAATGAAGGACCGCAAGGTTGAGCTATGCTTCTACATCGTGACAAGAAACTGATAGGAGATCTCTTCCAGCTCTAGAGAGTGGGGAATTCAAGTAGTTAAGGTCAAAGAGACAAGTGAACTAGCAGAGAAACTAAGGATGAAAATCATGACAAAGATGTGGCTTGATCGGAGGTCGTCACAAGAATGGCAGGGAGATAGTTTCCTCAACCATCATTCAGTTTTCCTTTTGTCTATTATTCTATAATTTTTTCTTTTTCAAGAATGGAATCAAATCTGGTTGTAATCATTTGGGCAGCAAAAACTTTACACGCTGATACATCTAGTTGAGTAGATAGTTGGAGCTCGACTGAGATATTTTGTAACTATTTTCCAAATCTCCTCCTCTCCTTATAGATAGAGGGAAGAAACACTTAAGTGGGGTTCCACACTTCTGCACCCAAGAGGCCCAAATTTTGTGTTTCCACTTTGGTTCATTTTTCTTGTCCATGAGGTCATTAGGATGATAGAATTGCTAAATGTAATTGACTGGTGATTTGGATTCCATCTTGAAAGATTAATGAAACTATTTTTTTATTCCAATCATAGAAAGTGTCATATGTTTCCTGTTTTTTTATCACTTCATGTATGTCTTTCCTCCTCTGAAATAGTGTAATGAAGTTGCTAGTATCACTACCCGTATGGCTGTAAGTTTTCTGCTAAGTAGTAAAAAGTACCTGTGTTAACTGCAGATTTAATTGTGTTATCTTTAACCTACAATACATGTATGTGAAAATACTTACTTATTGTTGTTTGGTGACAAATATATTCATGAGGCATAAAGTTTGAGACCTTAATTCGCGCTCGACGCTTTCTGAATTTTCATCTTCTCACTTTTCTATATTTCTACTAGATATTATTTCTTAGGATCTGTGTTCTGTCCGTCCCTCTGCATCAACTCCCATCCTTTCCTTCTTCTTGTTTATCTATACAACAACAACAATGTTAAGCTGCCTATTTTTGTGTTCCCCACAAAAACTAAGATATTTCTCTTTGAGATTAGCCATATTTACCCCCCGATTATTTAGATCTATGTGTTTCCTTGAGTTTACCTTGATGAAATACTATTGAACTAAGCTCGTGAATTATCTATTTTCAAACCCTATGACATATGGGGTGCAACAAAAATCCCTACTGATAATCTTCAAAATCACTCCTCTCGGATGCCCTGGGCATTGGTGTCCTATCAACCCATAGGTTGTCTCTAGCAGGCTTCCATATCTTTTGAAATAAATTGTGTGAAAGGAGATAGAAACAACTACATCATTTTTCTGGCATTGTTGCTGGGGAATGAATCAAAATATATTTTCCTAGGTACATCAATTTTTACATTCCCTCTTTCAGGTGAGTAACGAAAGTGTGGTTTGAAGATCTCTCACCTTGGGGACTCCATTGTTAGAATATTAATGTAAACACCCTCGTGACTCCACTATCTATATCCTTATGTTTTCATCCTATCTTTCAAGAGGCCTCATACTCACTCTGGTGCTAAACAACAGAAAACTTCCCCTACATTTGAATTTGAGACCACTCATCTAAAGGGGTTTTCAAAATGGCCATTCCTGCATCCTTGGTAAACAAATTTTCCCCACCATATTTTTCTTCTAGTGTTGGTTATCCCAATCATGTACCTTTAGTTCATGAATGGTATATTGATTTTCCTAGATTCACTGGAAACGAAGATAGAAGGACGAACCAACACCTCAAGGATTTTCATGAATACATAGAACAACTGGGTATTGTTTTTGAATATGTGATAATGAAATTGTTCATGCATTCTTTAGCTGCAAATGCTAGAGTTTGTTACAAACAATACCTCATGGCAACATATCTTCCTTAAAGAAATTTCACATAACATACAATATTTTTTGCAAAATATTATATCCATCGGGTGCATTATTTGAAGATTGTTGTGCACATTTTAATGTTGAAAATATTTCTGAGGTTAATGATCCTGCTAAGGATATTTATGGGGCTCCACTCCAAGAAGGTATATACTTTAATCAAGAAGCATCACCCAACAATCAAGAAAGGGAATAAGGAGACATCATCAAGCTTCAAGTAAACCCTCAGAGATCTCATTTCGTTGAATTTCATGATTCTCCTTCTTATGATTCACATGACTCTGAACCAATATTGAGCAATGTAAAAATACAATAGTCCCAGTCTTGGGAATCTGCACAAAAATAGGAGGTCCCCTAGGAGGTCAATAAAGAGGCTCTATTTGACAATCCACATCCTTCAAATGGAGAACATGTTCAAGAATCTGATACTAAAATCGGTAAAGATTCTTCAATCTATGATTGAGATGATTTAGAGGAGGATGAGATTGTTGCATACTGTTGAAGAAATATACTTACAAACAAGTGGGGAAAATATTACCAATAATAACTCCTTCATGGGGAGCCCAAATTTGGAGATCCCAACAATGTTGGTGGCTTCCTGTTAGAGAAAGATTCCTCCATGGAAACTATTCAAGGAAGGGAGACAACCATAAATATTTCCCATCATTTCTATGATCCAGCAGTTGAATATATGGCATGTTTCTTTGGTCAGCAACTAATCTCAATCATGGGGCATGTATTAAATGTTTTACCTCAATATTTTGAATGGTGCATGCCTATTTTAGTCACTGATTTTCAAGAACACATCCAAATTAGAAGGTTCATGCAGGAGATTAAAAGAAATGAACATCAAATATAAGTTTGCGGGTAGTGGTGCATACTTGTTTTAGTTGTTGACTTCCAAGAGAACAATCTCTTAAGGTCTAGTATTTAGATTTTGGGCTAGTACCAATGGAAGGTGGACCTCACTTGCGTGAATTGAACCCTATGCATAAATATGAGTTTTATAAAATGAGCTCACTCTTTGAGTGTTTAATTTCTGGTTGTTGAGTTTATATTTCTGTATTTTAGTATTATGAGGGAGAATTCCAAAAAATAAATTTCCATGGATATTTTCTAGTTTTATAGGTTCAATATATTTTTGACTCTATTCCCAATGGTGAAGGCTACTAGTCTGCAGGTTTTTAGCACCTTGGCAGAAAGGCATTGTCCCAAATTGTAGCCAATGTTGTCACTTACTACAAAATATTTTTTCAGTTATCCAAAGAGTAAATGAGCAGATAAGTTTGCACTCATATTCCAAGCCACAGAAGGACACAAAGCCTACATTGAACCCTCTCCATTGGAAATTTCTCTAAACAAGCTTTTCAACGATATGTGGAAGTTAGAAAATGGACTCCTCGATCAAAAGATATGGTTTGCTGAAGTTTCAAGGATTTGAAGCCTTATGAAAGATGGAATATGATAGATCACATATGCGAGGTTCAAATATATCAGTGATCGCAACATCGGAGCATTAGAGATATTGGAAATTACAACATCAGAGCATCAGAGATATCGATGATTGCAGGTCAGAGGATTGGAACTTCTGAAAGTGCAAACCTTTACAAAAGTTGCAATATTGTTAAAAGTTTTGATAGTATTAAAAATCATTGGGGAGCGCTGATAAAGATTAACAAAGGATTTCATCGCGAAAGTAAAGATGGGCAAACTTTTTTCTCTCTCCTCCAATAGGACATGTGGCAGCATAGGACAGGATTTGATAATGACACGTGGCAACATATGAATTGTTTTGATAACCTATAATGGCATTCAATGTCAGCATGGTGTGATGGTACAAAAGGACACATGGTATTCAGTTCTGAAATTTTGAAGGGGGGATAAGGGGACATATCTGGGTGACATGTGTCACCACTCATGAGGTTCATGTGGAAGTGATTACTTCATGTTGGAGATTGCATATCAGAGGTTGAGGATGTTAGTACTTTATAACAGTTGGCACTTGAAAAAGTGCCGATAAGAGGGCTCCAATTTTTGGCTAGCGCATGGTCAAGAGGAAGTTAAAGAAACTCAACTACTAAGATGATTAACAAAGGGAGAATGGCCCATGATAGGCATCTAAATTATTTAGAACGTCAAGGCTAAGAGGTAGGTGAGGACCCTTGGTCCTTTGGTGAGAAATTCAAGAAGGGCTAAGTAAAAGGGGCTCATCATATTAGAGGTTGGAAATCGACAAATTAGGATATTCCACCACTGTGAAGCTTGCAACAAGGAATCACTCCGATAAGGAAGTATAAATATTTAAAGATGTATGGGTTGGAAGCTTAAATGAAGGCACAACGAAGTTGGTAATTGAAAAGGGATAATCCTATGGAAGACTCTGTAATAAGAAACCAAAGACAACATTGACAACATAAATGAATTTGATTGGTTCATGTGCAAATATCTAGTGAGTTAAATGGAGGTATGGGACTCAGCAAGTAGTGTGAAAGTCAACTGAGAACTAATTTCTCAGCATGTAGCTCTACACAGTTAGACAATGAAGGACTGCAAGGTTGATCTTTATTTTTACATTGTGACAAGAAACCAACAAGTGATCGCTCCTAGGTGTAGAGAGTTGGGAATTAAAGAAGTTAAGGCAAAAGAAATAGGTGAATCGACTGAGCAACTAAAGAGGAAGATCATGAAAAGGCATGGCTTGATTAGAGTCCATCATAGGAATGGCAAGGAGATAGTTTCCTCAACAATCATTCAGTTTTCCTTTTTTCTGTTATGCTCTATTTTTTTCTTTTTCAAGAATGAAATCAAAGATGGTTGTAATTATTTTAGGTAGCATAACCTTCACATGCTGAGACAGTTGGATCTCAAATGAGATATTTTGTACTTGCTGGTCAAGGTTCCCCCTCTCCTTATAAATAGAGGGAAGTAACACTTAAGAGGGGTTCCATAATTATGCACCCAAGAGGCTTGAATTATGTGGTTCAACATTGGTTCAATTCACTTATTCATGAGGTCCTTGGGCTGATGCAATTTCTAAATGTAATGGATTGATGATTTAGACTCCATCTAAAAGGATTAATGAAACTATTTGTTTGATTCCAATCAGATCAATGTACAATGTATTTCCCCTTTGTTTATTACTTCATGTATGTCTTTCCTCGTCTAAAATAGTGTAATGAAGCTACCTGTATCACTTTCCTTATGGTTTTATGTTTACTGCTAAGTAATAAAAAGTACTTGTGTTAACTATGTATTTACTTCTATTATTTAATAGCCTACAATACCTTTATGTGCACAAATTTACTTATTGTTGTTTAGTGACAAATGTATTTGTGAGGCATAGAATTTGAGACCTTAATTCATGCTCCACTCTTTCTGCATTATCATCTCCTCACTCTTCCATATTTCTGTTGGATATTGTTATTTAGGATTCTATGTTGTGTCCAACCCTCTTCATAAATTCCCCTCATTTCCTTCCCCTTGTTCATCTATGCTACAAAAAAATATTAAGGCGCCTATTGTTGTGTGCCGGCCACCAGAACCAAGATATTTCTCATTGAGATTAGCCATATTTACCACAAGAGTATTTAGATATATGTGTTTTCTTGAGTTTACATTGACAAAGGACTCTTGAGCGAAGCCCCTGAATTATCTCTTTTTCAAACTACATGCCATATGGAGTGCAACATAAATCCCTACTGATAATCTTGAAAAACACTCCTCTTGGATGCCCTATGGACTGGTCTCCTATCAACCTAGAGGTTGTCTCTAGGACATTGTTGTATCTTCTGAAAGAAATTCTATGATAGGAGATAGAACAAGCTACAACACTACCCATGGCTTAATTTGTTGCCCTCTCATCCTAATGAACTATCACCTCCTGACTAGAGCCCTCTATTTTAATTTCTCAACATTGTCGCAATATGTGTCAACTCCAAGTACTAGGACCTGAGCATATACGATTGCCTTGGAATCTTTCTTAATTTTTTGCGTGACCACCGTTTGAAGAATTATGTAATTTCCATCCTGCAATTTGTCTAGAATTTCCACCTCGAAGATAGTGGGATCCCCATTTCACCTCTTAGAAAATTGCAAAGTTTCATCGAAATCCCATTTCTCCACCTGAACAGTTATATCTATTAATGTATCAGGAGGTAGTTCTATGTGACTGTCCATCACATGAACCACTACCCCTAGGGAAGGGCACAAACCAACATGTGTACCAACTATGATAGATGTTAGATTTGATGAAGATAAAACCGCCAACAGACCACCAGAGACCATAAATGAAGTTGGAAGCCAGTTAGGATGCCACCAAGTCATATGCTCCACCACAGTGTAGATACCTATAGTGGACTCATGTTCATAATCACATAAATAATAAAAAGGAAGCGTGAAGTCTAGCTAAAAAAATAATACATGAAATCAAATACAATGACCATATGAATTGTTGATAACTACTTCCAGAAACAAGCCCACCAAAGGAAATATAGTCGAAATGTCATCAGGAGAAAGGTTCATAAATATGCATCAAAATTCTCGTCATGGCCAACTACCACACCTTGAAAAAATCAATCAACTTTCATTCTTTAATGAGTCAACTGTAACAAGTTTTGGTTGGTGTATATTGTGTGATAGAATCATGAATGGAGCCCCCTATAGTGACAATGGATCAGGGGGAAATATACTTCTGACACAACTTCCAAATACCCAATATTATACACCAGTTGTTTCTCTATCATCCCATGTCTACCTCCCATAAATGACAAGGATAATTCTTGATTGACAACACCTTATAACATGAAATTCTAATAGGCCAGTCAATTATATCCAATTTGAAAAAGAAAAGGGTGCTTTGGCCACCCCCCACTAGGACTTTACTAGTAAACTTTGATACTAGACGAAGATCAAATCCAAGGATGGTGAGCTAATGCAGCAAAAGTGACAACTAACAACCCATTGTAGGAGATGAAAAATCCTTCCAGGTTGCCACTGGTAATATAGAGATCAAAATTTGTTGTAGGTGTATCCTCCACCACCTAGAACTCAAATGCATGAATACAAAAGGGTGCTAACATAGAACTTATAATGATGCCTCCTTAATATCCCTCAATATGATTATCCACATAGAAAGAGAAGATATGACACCATTCAAGGCCAATCCATAACCAACAGTGGTGACAATTCCATCTTAAACATTCCATACTAATATCTTCGTAATTACTGGGAAAATCCACTCCCCATGTTAAAAACACATCAAATGGATCTCTACTTTAATAAGAGAAGTTAAACCTCATCTTAAAGCTCTCTAATATTGTTTATTATGAGCTACGGATGTGTCCATGATGAGATTCACAAGGATAATAATGAAAATAGTAATCATGCCTACAAAAATCATGCAGTCAAAAAAGTAAAGGAAATCCATTTGTAAAAACCCGCCCTAAGCCAGTAGACACATGCACCTAGACCTGCATGCTCCTCTATGGATTTCTAGAGATCTCCCAAATCAAAGGTCAACCTCATTCCATCTATGAATCCTTATTTGACATACTCCCACCAGTGTTGTTAAGATTCCCAACTCCCTTTCCACAAAACATTACCACGCCATTATCAATATCTTAAACAAATGAATCCTCCTTTAAGACCTCATTTTCCCTGAGAATTAATCCTCATATCCACCATTGGTTCAACTTGGTTCCATATGAAACAAGATTCATCTAAGAAGAAAAATAAAAAACATGTAACTATGGTGATTTAGGTTAGCAAAGCACGATACGTCCCCCTTCCAAGTTGTCATCCTGTCGGAATCACATGTACAATTCTCCTATACATATGTTTAGAGCTCTCCTAGATCAAAGGTTGAACTCCTTCTATATTTGGCTCCTTAGTTTCCACACTCCTACTGGTGTATATGCAAAACAATCTTCAGGTTTGTACATATATTTAGATCTCGTATGAGTTTACACTACTACAGAAGGGGGTTTTAGGAAAATATTTAAGACAATTTTTTAGTAAATTGTCCTAACTTGAGACAAAAAAAAACTTGTAAGTTGTCTTAAATGTTGTATTTAAGTGCGTCTCTAAAATTATTGTCTTAACAATTTTTCTTTATAAAGAAAATATAGAATACATGTATTATTGTCTCTTGAGAGACAATTCATTTTTGTCTCTCAAGAGACAATAGCTAGATTAAAGACATATTGTCACTATAACAAATAATATGTCTTTAAATCTTAGTTATTGTCTCTCTAGAGACATATAAAAATTATCTTTATAAAATATATATATATAAAATGTGAATCATTTTGTTTCTTCAATGACTAAATCACATTAAAGGCATGATGGAATCGAACCACCAATCTTCTTATTGTAGGGCAGGTGCTCTTCCATTGAGCTAGCACCCTTCAAAGAAATGTGTTATCTCAATAAGAAAATATAAAAATAAAACAAAAGGAATGTCACAATGTGTTATCTCAATAATGTAGCTCAAATAAAAAAGTACCTTGCGTCAATATGGAAATTCCATCTAAGTATTGGATTTTCCTCTCTCCAAATCCATGAGCTTTCAAAGCACCAACCTTCAATGCACCCTAGAGTTTGTTGAAAACAATAATAGCTAAATATTCTTGTTCAATGTCCTCCATAGTTATCAAAAATTGGGAACCTCACATGGATGGCATATTCTAATACTATGATCATTTCTCTTGCGTTTGTGATCTTCTTATCAACCAATAAAAGCTCCAATTTACAATAAATTATGATTCTATTCAGCACTCCCAATTTAATAAACAAACCCAACAAAAACTTAGGGCGCAACATATACAATTTCATACAAACCAACACACCCCAAAATCAACCTCGAGGGTGTATACTATGAATACTAGTAATATGGAAGTGACTAGGAAATCATTTCATGAGAGAAAGGGTTAGGAACCAAAGAAAATTTCTTGGAAACTTGATATAACATGGCTTCTACCTAGCTGGAACCTTGCAAAATACCAAAGTTTCACTTACATTTATTCCACATCCAAGAAAAACATCAAAGTTTGACATAAATTTACGCCAAGTGTGTATGGTGATGAAAGAATGAGTGTTTTATTTAAAAATATTGTGATTTTCAGTTATTCTCTCTCACATTACGAGGAACGCAAATGAATAAAAGCACAACAAATAAACAAGAAGAAACTTCTGTTGGATCAATTACCTTGCAATTCTCATATTCCATGAACATCTTCTCATTGTTTGTCACAAAGTGTGGAGGAATATAAACACGATCAAATTATATTCCCTCGACAACATACATATTATTTTATGCACTTTTTCCTTCTTCGAGTGTCATGACCGCTTTCCTTCCAAATTTTCTCATAGCCTATAATATCATTTTTCCTATTTCATAGTTATTTAGAACACTCAGTGAAGTAACATGTACTAATTCAATGTCTTCCACCTAGAAAATAATACAGATTACAAAGGTATAACATGTGTAACCATTCATGCATAACAAAATTTCCAAAAATACAAATGTCTCACAGGAAACTCCTCAACATGTTACCATGGAGTAAAGATTAAATGATAATGTTGCATCAACTATTTCCATAATAAAAGTACACCTCAACCATAACACTAAACAACTACAGCTATGGAATATCTAACAAAACCACACAACCAAATGTATTCCTCAAGACAAATATTGTATGAAAAATGAAAATGTTTTTACAACCCAAAATACCTTAGGAAACTAATTCAATTAGATGCAACACAAAACCATCAGAAAAATAGAAAACCAACCTACTCAAAATATGAGGATTTACCTCCATTGAAAAAATTTTGAGTTCTGAAAGAAAGGAATTTGCTGTCATGTCAATGCCCCTAGTAATTTGAATGGGATTTGCACCTACAACAAGAACTTAAAAAAAATGGTTTCATTTCAAATTATGATTCAAAAATTTAGGATACAATCTTTGTCCACTGGATCCTTCCTAACAAGCTCATAAAACTTTACAAAAGGATCCAAATTTTCAAGATGAATTTTTTTCATTGAAATACCATCTTAAACTCAATAAATCCCAAACCAAAACTCAAAAAACAAACACCATAAAACCCTACAAAAGTGAATAGATCTTAAACCAATACTAGTGGAAAAAATTACCCTTAGAACTTCACTTATTAAACCTTGTGCAATAACAACGGATGTGGTAGTTCCATCCCCAACAAAATTATTTGTCTTTGTTGTAGCTTGTCTTACCAACTTGGCCCCAATATTTTCAACTCGGTCCTCTAACTTAACTTGTCAAAAAGTTGTAACCATGGAATTAAAATAAATTTCATTAGAATGTCCATTACAATAGAACTTGACTCAGCCACAACTCCTTCATTTAAATGGTGAAAATAGTTATTAATTACTCTCATGTGACTAGTCCACAAGCCAAGTAGATTGCTGAGTAACAAATATATTTTCGTTGACCTTTCAGTTTGCAAATTTTCCTACCAAATCTAAGAATTTTAGGAAGGGGAAACTAATACAACAATAAAAAGAAAACTAGAAAACACATCTAAAAATTACCTACTTAGCTACTGGCATGGCATTGTTTACATTTTTTGGAGAACCAAACCTTCTCTCCAAAGCAACATTTATGCCCTTTGGTCGAAGGGTGACTCTCAACAATTTTTTTCACACCTGCCTGTAGGACAATTAGAATGGGATTTCAATAATATTTTAATTGAATGTAGAATTATATGCTAAAAAATCCCTCCACAAAAAATTAAAACCACACATTAACATCAAATATAAGTGGACAAGGAAAGATCATCCACAGTGAATTTTTACGTTCAGGTGACCTTCCTTTAAACAAACATTTTTCTCCGACTTGCTATTTTTTTGTCATAGAGCCATCCTATTTGAAGTAAAACTCCTTTTCCATGGCACGTGTATTAACTACCTGATCTCTAGTTTGTAATCTCAGATTCCATATTTTTCTTAAGTGACTAAAAGAAATGGACGAAAAATCTGAAACCGAAGACAATTTTTTGCCATAATTATTAAACACTGCACCCAAGTTCCTCTCCTTTCAAATGTTACCCAGTGACATAGACATGGCAATCGTTGTCACCTTTCCTAAAGAAGAGGTCATCTTCTCATATCTTAAATAAATTACAAGATCTTAATATTAGTATCTATGTTTGATAATCATCATTGTCATTGCATAAAAGCACTTATAAGTGTTAAGAGGAAAACTAAACAACTATAAAGACTTTAGGAAAGTTATGGAGAATCAAGAAAGAAATAACCAAATAGAAATCCAACTACAATCCTCATTTTAATTAGAAATATCTATGTATTTAGATTAAGCTAATACAAAGAAACCCCATCTATATTAATACTAGCACACAATAATCTAAACTAGTTTCTATTGTAGGCCTCTAGGTTGCATATTTTTAATTTGACTTTTTGAGCTCTATGTAATGTGCTAGGGTAATTTTTCCCTAGTTTTCAATAAAAAAATTCCCTCTTGTAGAAAATTTTAACACAATGAATCCAACAATGCACCCCTACCACTAATACTACTCTATAATGTTATGATAATTCGCCCTCCAATTTCTCGATAATTAACCTTTTCTTTTCTATTAGAGTGTTTAAATTTTAATTCATATTTTCTACTCTACCTTCAGTGATTACAATGAACAAAGGAATCTAGAATAATAAACAATAATACAACATTTTTTGGCAATACACTACTCAATATCATATAAACCCAGAGTCACAACATGAGATTCAATTCAAACAACTTCAGTTCCCAACTAATAAAAACTATGAACCACAAGTTAAATCCAAATTCTAGAATATAAGTTACTCTAACCAAGAGTCACAATCTAAATGAGTTATGTTTCCTTCACTACTTGGGCTTTACAGTGTCTAAGAAGTCAACTTTTAACCTGTTATAGAGTTGGATTTACCACAATATGCCTCCTTCCACTAGATTACATCCTTCTATTGGATGATTTGAATTGATGGAAGTCACAAATGGCAAGAAGGGTCTTTGCTGGCCTGTACAAGATTTCTTCACCACAGAGTTAATGGAAGGAAAACGCAGTGGTTTCCTTTGGATCTAGAAACAAGAATCAAATCCCCGAAACTTGGAAACCCTCCTTGATGCTCAACCCAAATAGGTCCCACTTCAGGAAACTCTGATCTAGACTGTATTTATGTTTTGGAACCCTCTAATGAGTGCCAAGTCACGACTCCACTACCTTTTATACCTCCAACTAACCACCTACTTTGGCTCCAACATTTTGAGATAATACTAAGGCTTATTCTATGACAGGAAACACCAAAGGGACAGGTAAGGACCTCGCTTTCTAGGACAAGAACTAGTCATGTAAATTAACTACCTTTTATAGATATTTCTTGTGTCATAACAAGAGCATATCCACAAGTTTTTTCTGGATTTTCAAATGTCCTTCCTCTTGCCAAAAAAACCTAGCCAATTTTTTGCATACCTTCAAGAGATTCCTACACCCAGAGAGAACCTTGCTCTTCCTTAAAGTAAAGGAGAACAAAAAATCTCATTTCTCCTTTCCAGACTTCATGGATACCTCTTCAAAACCAAAACCCTGGAATATTTTTGTCCAACTAGAAAACCTTTGTCCCAAGAAAGAGAAATATTCTCTTAGAATTTCATTCCTCCTTCAAGGTATTCCTATGCCAAGAAACACAAAGAGAGAACAAAAGAGTGTTGGACAATGTAACTAGATTTAGTCTTCATAATTACCTTTGTACTTATGACTGTATATTTTTGTAAAAATAATAAAAAGAATTATAATTTTAAACATGGGTTTGATGCTGAAGCTTATTTTCCTTCTAGGTCAATCATATTATTCATGCTTATAGGGTTTCTCAAGTCAAAAGAATATTTTTCATAAGAAATTTTACTGAATCTACGGGGGCAAGTGATGGAACCCCGAAGCACCATACCTCAAATGGATATAGATACCAATCTTCCTGGATCTACTAGGGTGATGATTCAGAAGGTGATGTCATTTGATTGGAGGTGTTTGGTAGTGGTTCCAATGGTTTTGGAGGTAGATCCAGCCATTTGAACTCCAAATTTGGCTCCAATTAGTTTAACACTTGAAATCCTTAGTTTAATAGTTCGACTAGTGTGATTAGTATTTTGACTGGCGTGATTAACACTTCGACTCCTTTAATCATCAATTTGAATCGTTCAATTAATAGTTCGACTGGTGTGATTAGTAGTTTGAATGGCGTGATTAATAGTTTGACTAGTGCGATTAGTAGTTTGAATGGCACGATTAATAGTTCGACTCCTTCAATCATCAGTTTGACTCCTTCAATTAACATTTCATGGCATGGTTTTGTTCAATGCAAGCATTATGGAATTTTTCCATTCTTTCTCCATATTATAGAACTTGAAATTTCAGGTTGAAATTGTATTCTATTGCTAAATGTTGGCCAAGAGAATTTGTGGTCAAGTTAGAGCTTTTTTTGGCTATTGGTGCACTGGTTGCAGTTGACAATCAACTGTGGTTCAAAATCAAGTTCCTACACTACTCGAGGGTCGCCCTTGTGGTCGAATTTTTATTGTCATTGTGCAGGTGTTCCATCGTGGTCTTATGGAGTAGGTGGTCGCGTTGTGGTTGTGTGTTGCAGGTGGTCAGGTCGACTCAACGTGGCCAAAGTGCATTCTTTTAAAGTATTATGATTTTAATTTTAATTTCGTTGGTTTAATTTTCAATTTTATTTATATATAACTATGTATTTGTATTTATATGTACAATTTAGAATATTAGAATTTTTATTTTATTATATTTTATTTTCAGACACACATATAATTATAAAATAGCAGTTCAAAAGTGTTTTTTAATAGTTCTGATTTTACTAATTCATATTTGATTATAAATGCAAAGTGAAAAGCATGAAACAACCACACCATGAAACAATTGAGGGGAAAAATGTCAACAAAGATCCAAAATCTCCTTTATGGCAGTATGTCGAAATTCTTGGCAAAAATTCAGGGGGCGGTTCATACAAATGGAGATGTAGTGAATGCAACAGAATTCTAAATGACTCATATACTAGAGTGAGGCCCATTTGACCGGGAAAACTAAAGTAGGGTCATTGATATGCACAGGTCCAAATTGTCCAAATGGCCAACCTGGGACAGGTATAAGTCCTACAAAACTTAAGATTTATGCATCTTTGCAAGATGCCACTAATAGGAGATCTACCAAGGGAAAACAACATGTGCAAGCCTCCATAACCAAGTCTCCATTTCCATCTATACCAACTATCATATTTAATAAAAGACCTAGAGTAAGACCTCTTGAATGAAATTTCAATAACCAAGGCAGAAAAGATGCAGATGAGCATGGTTGCTGTTGTATCTATGCAAATGGGCTAGCATTTAATTTGGTGCATTCTCCTTATTGGAAAAAATGATTGAAGAAGTTAATGAAGCACCAAATGGATAGAAGAGCCCTGGCTATGAAAAGGTACACACCACTTTCTTAAATTCAGAAAGGTGGATAGACAATTATAATCAATCCATGATACATGGGCATAAACAAGGGTGTATATCACTTCTGATGGATGGAGAGACCAAATAAATCACCCTTTAATTAATGTTATTGGAGTATTCTTGCAAGGAGTAATGTTTTTGAGGGGCATTGATTATATGATCATCCTTTGCTATCAATTTTAGATCATTTCCTTCCCACTATGACCTTTTGGACCATCAAAAGTCTTAAATTCCATAAAACAAATGTGGGTATTGTTTTCCCACTTGGCTGGTATTTGTCCACCATGTTCTGAATCTGTACACTTTACTCATCCATACAATCGTCAGTAAAACACACAAACTAAAAAGTATATCAAATCCCTTTTTACCCACATCTACATTCATATTTATTGCTAATATCCAGGCACCACTAAATAGTGATAAGCCCATTAACAACATTGAAATTATTCACATAGATGAAACCATATCCTATTTTTTTCTTCATAGCTGAAACAAAACTCAACTTATCATGCTGCAACTCTTGTTGATGTATGATTTTGGATTCCTTAAGCATGTCTCTCTGTTTGTGGCTAACTTTAATGATCTCATGCTTAGGTACTTTAGGTTGTAAAACAACATTTTTACTGGCATAAGTTGCTTGTTTTAACTGTTTCATTGTGAAAAGAGATTTGTCTACTTTTATGGGGTGAGAATGCGAAATATATTAAATTCCTTTCTTGAACAAGTGATATTGATTATGTTCCATGAAAAATATCTCTTTCCGATCATATAAATATGGGCCACCCAAGACCATCCCACATGTATATAGTTTTACCACATCACAAATCACCTTATCCTTAAATTTTGAAGTTATTATAAATGGTAACATGCATTGCTTAGGCACTAACAATTTATGGTTTCTATTGATCCAAATTAAAGTATAAGGTTGATGATGCTTTATGGTTTTCATTCCCAATTTCTTAACAACTTTTTCTGAAATTAGGTTAGCTTGAGATCCACTATCTAGTAATGTGTCGATCTGTGTATGTTTCATAACAACCCTTATATGAAATAACTTGTGTTTGGAACTATTAGACTCATTACCTTCATCAGATTTACCGGTCATAACCAATGATGTGATTTTTGCCTCATCACCTGAATTTTACCCTAAGTGCATCAGTTTCATTGTTGCCGCGACCTTTTTCTTCCCTTTGTTGATCCACTTCAGTTTCATTTTAGGATGCAATTTCCATCAGTGGTCTTCGTCATGGTCCTCTTTCTTGCAATGTTTACAAGAGATATTTTCAACCTCCATCTTGTCATTGTTTGATTTCTTCGCTTTTCTTTTTCCCTTGCTCTCCTTTCTAGTTGTTGATTCTGATGATACCCCAACTCCTAGTTTACCTACTTCAGTGTAAGTTGTTTGTACTACCACTTCATCCAAGTTAGTAGGACTAAACATAAATACAATATTATGAATATACTCAAGTAATCCTCCTATGTATTTCATTAGAGTTTCTTAAGTCTACAAAGGAATATCCAGCATCAACGCCTTCTTACGAAACTCATTTGTATATTTTTGTACTAAATAACCTTTCCTAATTTTTAGTCCTTGCCATTTTATTAAAGCTTTTTCCTTATATCCCAATGAATAGAATTACTTTCTAAGTGCAGTAAAAAAATGAGACCATGATGGAAAAATCTTACTGATAAGTTGAGTCCCTTTCTATAACTTACTATGCCACCAGATCAACTATGTGTCTTCTAAATGAGGCAATGCTAGTCTAATTTTGACTTCATCTTCAATGATCTATTGCACACTATAATAAACCTCCATTTTCCTGAACCAGTTGTCAAGATTCTCGCCATCAACTTCTCCATTGTACATGGGTAAATCAAATTTAACATAGAGTTTGAATAGTGTTTCGAAGTTTCAGATGGAGCCAAGAGAGAAGTGATAGGGTCTTTTTGATCGCATTCATCTTCTTTTCCAAATTGTGATGGTTGTCCTTCTTTGTCTTTTTATTTTTCGTCTTCACCTTTTCATTTCTTAAATTCTCGATACATTTCTTCGACCATGGCTCCCAAGGTCATGAAAGCATCCACAAAGTCTGCATCAGATCCAAAAGGATGATCACTTCTTCCTTCTTTATCCATCTCTTCTCCTTGAGTTGTCCTTCTCCTCGAGCCAACTTCTAGATATCCTTCCACAAGTTCTCCTTCACCAAGCTTTGATTTTCTCCTCATGACCATGCACACTTACAAATCACAATTATCAATCCATTAGGATCTGATACCAAATGATCCAAGCTCTGATATTTTATTGAAATGTGATTTATTAACTTTTAAAATATATGAATTCATGGCTTTGTAAAACGCTAGTTAAATTACTTGATAACTTAAAATGTGAATAAGAACTTCCAAATAGAAATTGCAATGATTCTAAAAATATAATAGAAAGTACATTAACACAATGACACCAAAAGTTTGTTAACACAGTTCAGCTATCTTCAAGCCTACATCTTCAGGCCATGATCTTCAACAAGGAGGCCTTTATATTAAATATTCAAAACCATAAATACATAAAAGAAAATTCCTTTAGATACAACCCTGAATAATCCTAAAATAATGTTCTCTGTCTTAGGATTGTGTAGCAATTATTGGTTCTAAAAAAGACTTCTCGAATCTCACAAAAAGTTCCTTCCAAGATCTCAGCTTTGTTGCCTATATCTACTCAAAGACTCCTCTGCTGCATGAAATCTCAACTCTTCAAAAATTCCAAGCTCACTTATATCTTTTCCATGGCATAATATTACATATTTATAATGTTTGTGACTAACCAAATATAGGACTATTAAATACAAAATATTTGTTTTAACAATATTAAATTAATAAACCTTATCAATCCATAACAATATATATTAAACAACCCTTATCGCTCCACATTAATCTAACCATATCCATATTATAACAAACCCAAACCATACATCACAACCATATTAAATATTAATGATAGTTTGTTATGGTGGATGGATGAACTATCGTGCAGTTATGGTGAAGTATATTAAATATGGTGGAGGTTAGTTATGATATGCTGGTGAATGGATATGGTGGAGGTGAGGCAAAGATCTTTGTGGAGGTATGGCGGGGCTGCCATTAATGGCAGATTCCACCATTGTTTTTTTCATTTAATACATATCAACAAACCTTAAATGCATGCGACGAAGGCTTCACGAAGAAGACACATGCATAGCTCAATTATAAGGCATGGGGTTTGTAGCAAAGAGGTCATGGGTTTGAATATTGTTACCTCCGTTAGACCCTTAACAATTTTTTATGAATCTAGATGCATGATGTGGTGCCCTCTGATAGGGCCATGTGGTGTCTGCTGATAAGACCACGCCACTATGCAAACATCTGGCATGTCACTGCCACATCATTTCTCAGTCAGAAGTACCACGTCAACACTTAGTCATCATCTAGTCAGATGCCACGTCAGCGTTGACTTTTGAGTATCAGTGGACTGTTGATGTTGACATTGACTTTGAATAATTTTCACATATGGACTTGGTTTTCACCCATTGAAGTTGTGTTGGAATTGTTTTTCTAAGCTCTATGCAATGGCACTGCTTTCTCTTGAATCTAATAACTTTGAATTATGCCCTTTTCTCGATCCTTGATCATCCATGGAACAATTTTGGATCACCTGTGGAGAAGTAATTTTGAAGGCTAAAGAAAATGAAGCATTGTGATTTGGAGCATACCTAGGAGAAGCCTTCATTGTCTTGGGGAATCTTTCGAGGCAACTTATTGACACCTTGTGGCAATTTTGGAGACATCTTGGAGGTAACCTTGAAGACCATAATATGTGATTGAAGTCCTCATGGATCAACTTTGAATCAAATTGATTTGGTATCTTGAAGAGTATCAGTGACACCTTTTTTTATTGCTAATTTAAGTTGTCATTGATGAAAGAAGGATTCTTGAAGATTCATTTAGAAATATATTGAAGATTATGAAAGCTTGTTGCAGAAGATATGGAGGAAGCCTTGAATAACCATTTTACTTGTCTTGAAGAGTTGAAGAAAAAGGTTGGAGCCCTAGAGGATAGGTGTCCTAAAAAAGACCAAGTTGGAGCCTGAACCAACTAAGAGGGTTAGAGCCCTAAAGGATTGAATTATTTAAGAAGACCAAGTTGGTGCTTAATAAAAGTACAGGTTGGAGCCACAGAACAAATCGTTGTACAACTTGGAGCTTGTGATTTGTTGTAAATAGGATTAGTCCTCCCTAATTTCTTATTAATAAAATCATTTATCGTAATATTATTATTTTTGTGTTTTATCTAAGTGATCTTAACTAGTAAAGTAACAATTGTAGAAAATATTGGTTCACCCTCCCCTCTTAGTTTTTCCAATAGTTTTATGCAATAGAAAGGTTGGACATCCAACCTTCCAGTCTAACTTACATCATTTTCTTAATTTATGTTTTTATGTTGCAATTTTTTTAGAAGTTCCGAACAACTACTTTTTTTTTTGGAACTTTTTTTTTTTCTTTCTTGAAGTTCAAAATAAATAAATAAACTCTTAGGGTTTAATTTTCTTTACAAGGTTTTTAATAATAATGATAATAACAATAATAATTAATATATATATATATATTTATATTAATAATAATTAATAAATATATATAATAAATTGTAAGAAAAATATTTCAAATAATAAAGTTTAAAATTGGTTTACCATATTAATGATGATAAAAATAATTATAATAATAAAAAGAAAATAATAATATAATTCTGAATATATTAGTAATAATAATAATGATTAAAATATGATAAGTATATTAATTAAATATTCTTTATTTATCTTATCTATAATAATACTATAACCTCAGCACCCACGGGGGATTTTGAACCGGTGACCTACCATAAGAGAGCGCCTTAATAGTACACCCATTCACTATCAATCCAAAGCCCCATGGGCTATCAAATATTATTTATTATATGAATAATGATAAAAAAATTATTTAATAATGATGAATATATTTTTAAATTTTAACTTAATAACAATAATAATAACAATTAATGCTTTTTGCCTCCAACAATTTTGGTTATGTTGGCTGCTAGGGGTTTTCAGACATAACGGTTGGCTTTAACAGAGAAGTGCTTTTGTCAAGAGCATCGATAATGGTGATAAATGGATTCTCTTGTTTTGATACGAAAATTTTTGCAAAAAGGATGTATTGAGGTTTGTTATTTGGTTTTAATTTTCAAAACCTTGACGAAAGAGACTTATTTAAATGAATTTGTATATTGTAAAGATATGTTGTTGTGGTAAAGGTTGAAAGACATGATAATGTCAGTCGCTAGGTCACCGTTGTAATGCCTCTTAACAGCCGAAGATATCCTTGACACACCCGAAGCCCAATTTGCAGAGCCACATCAGACTAGTGGGAGATTATGAACAATGGCCCAAGTCATGTGCACATGGTTTTGGGGTTAGAGAATATTTTCTGCTGCTTGGTTTGAATAGATGGTTGTGAACCATTTTCATAAACTACAAACTATATGCCTAAATTTAACCAATAGTTAATTTTGGTTTTCTTTGAGACCCAAAGTTAGAATATATGATAGCTATTGTGGTAAGACATGAAATGATTATTGAGAAACTTTGCTGGCATTAACTACGGGGTTGAGACCACTTTACACCAAGTTTTTATGGGTAGAAATTGTTGAAAAGAAAAACTCTCTTGTATTGATTTCGCTTTAGTACAGGGGCTGAACCCAATGTTGGTTAGTCACCATATCTTTTGGACACAGGAATTCCTTTTAAGTAACCAAGAGTTGTCAAGAGGTAGTGTCTGCCAAGAACATGGAAAACACTTAGAAGAGCCAAGGTGTAAAGAGCAAGGAAATCTCATATTTTGTGGAAACAAATCATTTGGGTCAAATCAAAATTTCTTCAACAGAAAAAATAGGAAAGTGGATTTGGGTAAATGCAAAGCAATATGAGGGAATTTTAAGGCATAGGCTTGCTCACCTTAAATGGGGACAAATGAGAAGAAAACTGATCTAGAGAAATAAAATAAATAAGAGAAACAAAAATAAATAAGAATCAATCATTTATAGTCTCACATCTACACCTCTTACATGGTCATCAGATCTGTATGTCCAAGAACTGATGAAGGCCAGGACAAGGGTGGAGATTTTGGAGGCAAGAGAACAGGAAAGGGAACGAAAAATTTCAGAGATCACAGTTGTAAACCGATGTCTAATGGAAGGTAATAGAATTTTAAAAGAACAAATAATAATGTTACAAGAGGCTCTAAAGAAAAGAAAACAAGAATGGCAAAGCATGAAGATAGTGTGGTAAAGCATGAAAGAATTAATAACAACAAACAAGGATGTGATAATTTCTAAACAAACTCAAGTAGATACACAAGTATCTCAACAAACAGACATTTCCAAAGAGAAGGAAAAAAGGAATTGTGGGAAAGATAGTCTAAAAGAAATCAAAGCTAGAGCTGAAGATGCTAATGGTTACATAAGGACAAAGGAAGAAGAAGATGCAAGTGCTCGTATATCATAGGAAATAGAACACAAAGAAAGACATGACAGGAAAACAAACTTTATTATCAGGGGAATAAGAAATTATGGGAAGAATGAAAGTACTCTCAATTTGACAAGAGACCTTCTAGAAGAGAAACTACATTGGAAAGGGAAAATTTTCCACGTAAGAAGGGTTGGGAGGATATGTGAAGAGAGGCCTCGACCCATAAAATTCACCATGGCAAGCATACAAGACAAACACCAACTTTTAGGCAAAAATAAACTCTTGAAAGTATCACAATTCTTCCTCGATGAAGATTTAACCAAAAAACAACAAGAGGAGAGAAGGGATGAAGTGGAGAAAATTAGAACAATAGGAAATGATGGGAAAAGGGCATGGTTGTACAATGGTAAATTCGTTATTGCAGTGTTTGCGCCTTCAGGAAAAATAGGGCAGCAAGGTCGCAATAAAGAAAAAAAAGAGAATTCAATAATAGGGATGAAAATAACAAGAGAAGCATGGATGAAAAGGGGTGAAGACCCAAATTTGAGTCTTATGTGCCAAACTGCGTAGCAGTCAAGTCCTAACCCAAGTCCACCTAAGTTTAGTTTGTTGGAATTGTAGAGGTTACCCTTGAGGAGGGCACCTAGGTTAGGGCCTATTGTAGAAGGTGGAGACAGAATTTGTCTCACCAAAACTCATGAGCATGATGGTTGCAAAATTCTTGTGTTTGACGGTTATTTGAAGTTGGCAGTTTGGAACAAGGTAGTAGAAAATGGCAAAGGGTATGGGGGAATACTAGTTTTAGTGAAAGGAAGGAAGGCTGTCACATTCAGTTAATTAAAGAAGATGCAAATAAACAATATTTATGGTTGAAAATATCATAGAATGAGGATCACATAAGAATTGCAGCATGTTATTTTTTCCCTCAAGTCTAAAAAACTTATAAAATTAAGGGGCTTGATAGCAAGGGTCCACATGCAACTTTAAAACAAGATATTGTCATGTTCTTTCAACAAGGAAAAGTTCTTTTAGTGGGAGATTTCAATGCTAGAACAACAAATAATCAAGCTAGCATTCTCTGTTGCAAAGAGGATAACAATCCTATTTGGCTCACTGAAGAGGAGAATCCCCAATGGATTAGGTGTTCAGAAGATGGAAAATTTAGCAATCATTTTGGAGAGGAGTTGCTTACACTGTGGGGATTTCAACTTAATTATTTGCAATCGTCTAGATAGATGGAAAAGGTCTGTGAACTTCACTTGTAATACATAAAATGGGGCAAGTGTTGTTGACTATGTGATGTGTTCAAAAATATTGATAGAAAAGATAGACAAAGTTAGTATTGGAGAGCATATTTGGGACTTAAAATCAAACCATAACCTAATTTATATAAGGTCATCATGGTTAGAATAAATGCAACATAGGAGGAAAACTCAATGCTCTCGACAATCACTATCCAGTGGAAAAATTCTTCTAACACAAGAAAATTGTACTATCTTTGAGATAATGTTAGAGAGATTAATTCAGAAGGAGAAAACTGGTTTCAAAATCTTCAACGGTCATGAGTTAACAAATATAATTCAAAGTGCACCTGAGAATTACAAAAAATCAAGAAAATAGGAAATCAGAATCAAATTGTTTTCCTGTAAATTATTGGTTTGATGAGGAATGAAAATGGCAAGGAGAGCCTTGAAAAAGGTAGGAAAGGAGAAGATGAATGTAAAGTTATATAAGTAGATACTAAAAAGGAAAAAAGATGATTTCATGAAAACAAGGAGAGAAGAGTTTATATAATTAAGAAAGAATAATCCAAAGCTTTTCTTGCAAGAACTTCAACCAAGGAAGAATCAAATTGAAAATAATATTACAACCAATCAATGGTTTGAATATGCAAGGAAACTCTACGAGAAATAATTTGAGGCAGAGTCCCCCCTAGAATCAACACAAATTCAAATCTCTTCACATTACGGGAGGTGGAGAATGGAATTAAGATGTTGAAAACTAGAAAGGAGAAGGACTTGGTTGAACTTCAAGCAAAGTATCTAAAATGGGGAATGAACGCTCTTGCATTGTACACCATGGAAATATTCAACAACATCATTTGGTAAAGTTCCCAAGGGAATAAACAAGTAGCCTAGCAATACCTGCTTTTAAAAGTGTAGACATTAATAATCCATCCAACTATAGAACAATTATGATCAATCCTTTGTTTGCAAAGCTTTTCGACAGCATGGTAGAATACAATATTAGTAAGTGGGCAGAAGTAAAAGAAAAGAGGGTAAGAGGACAAGTGAGTTTTAGGCCGAAACATTTTACAGTGGATCATGGTATCGCGTTGAGACACATCATTGAAAAGGTTTGGGAGGACAAAGAAGAAGTATTTTTCTACTTTGTTGACTTCAAAAAAGCGTTTGACATAGTCCCTAGGGATAAGTTGTGGCATAGAATGGAAGAACTTAAAATTCCTATGCATAATAGAGCCGTTTTCCATAGACTTTATGAAGAAGTGAAAGTCAAAATTAGAACCTCAGCAGGTATTTCAGAAAGCTTTAGAAGTGACACTAGAGTCAAGCAATGTTTCCCTCTATCCCCTACTCTTTTTAGTCTATATATTGATAAATTGTAAGAGTGGTTAAATCTGGAAGGTGGAGATGGTGTTTAGTTAGTGGAGTTTGTGATAAAGCTTCTTTTATATGTTGATGATATTGTCTTGATTTTTAAATCGACCCATGGATTGGAAATCTACTTATATGCCCTTGAGAATTTTTGCAAACCAGTGGGGATGCAAGTCAATACTAGCAAGACCAAAATAATGATTTTTTTCTAATAAAAGGAAACAGAGGCAACATACTTTCTTCTTTGAAGACAACATTCTTGAAGAAGTAAATGAGTACAAGTACCTTGGGATTGATTTCAATGACAAACTCAATTGGGAGGACTACAGAAAAAAGAGAATTTTAGGAGGGTGGAAATCATTATATGCTCTTCAAAACAGATGTAGAGAGGCAAAGTTATGGGATTGGAAAACGATTAAAGTGATTTTTAGTCTCCTAGTTTGTCCAGTGATGTTATATGGGTGTGAATTGTGGGCTAGCAGCACTCCCGTCTCAAAATGGAAACAAATTGAGAAAATCTAAAAATGCTTGATCATGAGCAATTTCAAAATAAAAGGTTTAGTACCTTATGAGATAATGCTGAGTGAAACAAGAGCAATTCCCATTGAAACAATTTCTATGGTGCGGCTCATAAGATATCTAAAAAGAATAGAGAAAATGAGAGTAGGTAGATGGCCTAATGTTATCTTCAATGAAGGCATTAGTGAAACAAATAAAACATGGATGAAATAAAACTACACATGGATGCAAAAATGGAATATCTACCTCAATGCATGTCCCACAAATAGAAAGGAGCTAAAGGATTTTGTTATGGAGATTTTTCATAAAAAGGTAAGGGAAAAGCATTGGGTAGAAAGAAGAAATATTACATTGAGGAATTCAACCCCACATGTGATCTACAACAAAAATAGTTCATTGGAGCTAGCATTTCATGGAGGGAAAAGGTTCCTATTGTTCAACTAAGGACCAACTCACATCAACTTCGGTGTGAAACAAGATGGTGGAAAAGACCTAAAGAAGCTTGGGAAGAATGGGTGTGTACATTTTGCACGTCTAGGGCTATGGAATAGGAAAAACATTTCATTTTGGAATGTGATGAATTCAAAGACATCATAGAAAGTTATGAGAACATGTTAACATCAGTTTCTTGGCATTGTGTTTTTAGCAAGGGGATTATTGGAAGGTTGGGTCAGCTCATCATCAATTTGAATCGGAAAAGGAAAAGGATCAAATTGTAAAAAACAAAAAACAACGAACTAATGGTCTCATAGACTATTTTTAGGCTCATGGACCTAAAAATATCATTTCATTATAGATCTATCACTGTATACCAACACACTTGTTGAAATAAATGTGGTTTTGATAGTGTATAAAGTAAAGTGAAAATAACACATGGTAATACTTTCCAAAATAAAAAAACTAAATCAATTAAGTTTTTAAATTATTAATTTCATCTATCCAATTATAAAATAAAAAATATTCTAAATTTCTTCCATTTAAGCCATTTGCACAATATTTAATATAAAATAAATAAATCCTTATTGATGTAATTTAGTGAGATTATATAATTAAACAAGGCCGCATAGCTAGCGTTCCCCGCCACATAGTTTAATTATTTTACTATTTAGCAGATTTGAGCAAGAGTTAAATTCATTAATTTGTTTAAGTATGGTTAAATTCGAGTCAAAAACACTAAAAGAAGTGAGCCAATGACTCTTATGATTAGAGCATAAAAGGTATTTAACTCAAATTTGAAATTTAAAAGAAAATATATATGACTAAGCATTTTACGGTTTGCATATTAGAGACTAATATAATTTGCTAAGGTTCTTAAATTTTAAGATAAATTTAAATCCTTAAAATTGTTGTTAAACCATATATATATATATATAATGAAAAATAATGTTTCACTCCAATATTAATGTCGATTTTCTTATAATTTATATTTTATTAAAATTATAAAAAACATGGAAAATGAAATTATAAAAATTGAAATATTATTATTTATAGAAAACTTAAATACATTACAATTTCATATTTCTTAAACACTTATAAAAATTAAAAATATAAGAGTTTTTTTATTTAAAAACAAAATGTGAAATACTTATTTTAATTAGACATACACACCAGATAAAAGTAAAATATAAACATATTTTTTTAGTTAAACATAATTCTTTTGTTAGTTAAACGATGTATTGTTAATTTATATTGATTTTTTGATTAATATAATTTATTTTAATTGTATTTTATTGATAATGTTTCAGTTACATAGGTTATTATATTTTGTGATATTTTTTTAATAAAAAAACACAATAATAAAAAAAAAAAAACAAATAATGAAGCAGATTGTGGGGAGAGACTAAATTTCATTTATCTGATGAAGTAAGAAAAGTAACACATGCATGGCGTAAATCGAGATATTTGATTAAAGAGAAAAGTGGGTCGTATGGTAATTCTATCAATAGTTCTGGATAATAGAAGAACATGGGCTGCGTGCAAATCGTACAAACAAATTGAACATCCCTTCTTACTTAACAATGAGATAATTTATCTAGACTAACTATTATCTAGGCTAAAATATAGGCTAAGTATTATTGGCATTGTATGAAACCCATGTAAAACAATTTAGCCAACAGGTGGTTCCAATGTAGATCCCGAAAACTTTAACATGTAGAACATATGAAGTGGGATCCAAGAAAGGTAGAGATTAAATAATGTTTCAAAGAAAAAATTAGAGATTTTGCTAAAATAGTAAAGAATTTCAATTATAAAAAATTGAAATAGCAATACATGTACTTCAGATCTCCACGAAAATTTATTTTACGCTAACAATGGCAGAGAACAATAAGACTAACCTTAAAAATTCATATGACCCAGAAATAACAAAGGCAGTCTTTGAGTCTACACTCGCGATCCTGGTGCTTGTTCCCACAATAAAAGCAGAGTATGTAATGAAATAATTATACCAACATATTGCCAATCATAGAACTATGTTTGATAAGGAATTACAGCAGCTCAACGACAAATAGATTTTGGACCAAGGGTTATGAATATTTAGAATGCATTAAGCTCAACCATCAATCACTGTAAGGATCTATGGTGATCCAACGATAAAACTTGCTAACTATTGTATGGGTGTCGTGAGTGTTTAAAAAGAGTGTGGCAGAGTTAATCTGGGTAGAAATGTGAAGTCCATCATAAGTGAACAACTGCAGAGGGAGCCGTCGGATCATTTAGATCGACAAATATAAGTGGCGGAAGAATAATGGTCGAGGAATAGACTACGGGGGATAGGAGTGTACAGATGTCTTGATCATGGTTGAGGGGTCGCAATCGATCTTAGCCGTCAATCACAAATTCAAACTTTTGGGCTACAGTCAACTATGGGGGTTGAGATGTTTAGTATCCCACGTGGTAGTTGAAGGGTTGCAGATTGTAGGATTTGATGGCCTTCATTATCCAACAAATATCGGGCCATAAATAGGTTGGACTTTAACTTCAAAGGCGGGCCCGAACTTTTATAAACTAAGGTTTATGAACCTTATCGGCTCCATGAGGGCAATTAAACATCGCACAAATGGTCTGTGCGATATCATTGTTGATCGTCAAATCAAGTGTGCCCTGATAAAACAATGGAGGATTGTTGTTCGGTTGTTGTTAAATTGTTGTTTAGTTGTCGTTCAATTGTTGTTCAATTGTTGTTCAGTTGATGTTTGATTGTTGTGCCCTGATAAAACAATGGAGGATTGTTGTTCGGTTGTTGTTCAATTGCTATTCAGTTGTTGTTCAATTGTTGTTCGGTTGATGTTCAATTGCTATTTAGTTGTTGTTCAGTTGTTGCTCAATTGTTGTTCAATTTTTGTTTAGTTGTTGTTCAATTGTTGTTCAGTTGTTGTTCAGTTGTTGTTCAATTGTTGTTCGGTTGTTGTTCAATTGTTGTTCGGTTGTTGTTCAATTGTTGTTCACTTGTTGTTCAATTGTTATTTGATTGTTGTTCAATTGTTGTTCAGTTGTTGTTCAATTGCTATTCAGTTGCTATTCAATTGTTGTTCAGTTGCTATTCAATTAACAGTTTCAACAGGAGTGGACCCTAGAAGTGTATAGATGCGAGTTTATTTTATTTGGAGTCTAGTTTTGTGCATCCAAGTGGAACCAGTGTTTGTTGGAAGATTATGTGTAGAAACAATATTTGGTGATTGGTCGGGTTTCTTTTTTTAAATCAACCAATGTAAACACTTTTGATTTATATAGGTGGGCGATAACCCATAGGTTCATGGTAAGGTGATTATGAAAACAAGGGAAATTTCCTTTAGGCAGTTTTTCCTGCATGAAAGTGGTATCATAGCAGGGAAAGGTTTCCTGCGAGTAGAAAGAAGATTTTGTGTGCAAAAGAAGGAGGTAAAGTTATGTGAAGATTAGTGATTTTCTGATCTTTATGTTGTTATGCAGGCAGCAACATAAGAAGGTGGAAAAACTTATAGCAGCCTAGAGCATGGAGGGCTCATATGGTTCCACAAAAGAGAGAATTAGAGATATGTCAAAAGACTAAGCTAGGAGGGAAGCTTGGTGAGGTATCATGTAATAGAGAATACTGTTACTGTAGAGGTTTTGTTGTAGCTCACAAAAAGATCATGAAAGTAGCTCCACTGATGAAGTGGGTAGAATTGTTATGGGATGAAGGAGAAGCATATGACCAGGAGGTCATAAAATTTTGAGTCTCGAGAGTCTAATGTAGGAGCATTTGACCACGCTTAATCAAAAGTCAAAGTCAAAGCTATGGAGCAGGAGACGTGGACAAGCATGTAAACCAGGAGTAAATTTCTGTTAAAAACGAGCACATTTGATGGAATCGATAAGTCTTGAGAAGACTTAATTTAATGTAATTATCTGCCATGTATGTGTGTTGAGAGATTTAGGTGATTTGTGAGAGGAAATAGTGGATCAGTTGTTGTTCAATTGTTGTTCAGTTGCTATTCAGTTATTGTTCAATAACTTTTCAATTGTTGTTCAATCGTTGTTCAGTTGGTGTTCAATTGTTGTTCAATTTCTATTCGGTTGTTGTTCATTTTTGTTGTTAAGTTGTCGTTCAATTATTGTTTGGTTGTTTTTCAATTGTTATTTAGTTGTTATTCAATTTTTGTTCATGTTGTTCAATTGTTGTTCAGTTACTGTTCAATTGACGGATTGGAAAGGAGCAGACTCGAGAAGTGTATGGATGTGAGTTTATTTTATTTGGAGTCTAGTTTTGTGCATCTAGGTGGGACCGATGTTCGTTAGTGGATTATGTGTAGAAACATTGTTTAGTGATTGGTCGGGATTTTTTGTTTGGATGTGTTTTATGTTCCTCAGTCGATCATCAGTGCAAAACAAGAATCAACTTCCAAGTAGGGAAATATCATCAATTAAAACTAGTTTCAATTCCTCGTAAATTTTTCCCAGTGCGTCCAGTGTTTCATTGCTAAGTGGTGTGGGGGAAGAATTGTTAAAAGGAATAAGCAATGCAGAATGGACTATTGTACGACCTGCATTATATGCAGGTTTCCCTATGTATGCTAGTATCAAACCCTTTGGTTTCAAAGGATTTGTTGAATGATGTGCACCATAAAGTCGCATAAGAATTTGAAATATTATTTTTGCTGTGAATGTTTTTCCAGTTCCAGCTCCTCCAGTTAAGAATAAATATAGCGTTTTGTACACATCCATACACATTTTCATTTTAATGTCTTTGGTAATTTCTTGTTGTTCTCTATTGAACATTCTTCTTAATCTATGATATTCTTCATTTGTGAGGAGAAATGGATGCTCTGATCACTGGAATCTAATATTTAACTGTCTTTTTCTTTCATGGTAATGGGAATGTTGTAAATCTATTTCCAAGTCATATTTTTCGCTAATTTTTTTCAGCGGTTCATTTCTTTTTCATTGTATCAATGGCATCTATGGTGCTATTTTTGATGTCTTGAATGGAATTTTATAAATCGCCCCATAATGGGTTCATATTATAAGTGAAATTGGACTCATTTGTTTTTATTGTGTTTTCATGTAAGATATATGTAGCTTCCCATGATAGCAAGTTTTTTTATCAATGTATTTTCACTTTTTTCAAATGGCACATATGGTAGAAGCTTTTCTCTACACTAGTTTTCATAGTCAATGTCTTTTTTTATTTCACGAATCATATGACTTTTGTTTTTTTTTCTTTTCGAAATGGGTGTGCCATTTTTGTTGTACATTGAAGCAAATTCAGCAAGGCATATATGTTTAATAGCATTAGGTCGATTGATATAATAATCAATAATGGAACTACAAATGAAATTTTCTGAGTTGTCATCTTCTTGTTTTAGCAGGAACGATGGTTTGAGGATAAATGTGTGTTCATCCATTGGCACTGTGTTTATGAATATGCATTCCCGTGAACTATGATTCAATGGAAGAGAAAGTGTTATATGGACTACTTGTCGAGTTGAGATCTATTGGAGATTAAGAAAAGCATTGCCCAATGTGTGTATCATTTCAATAGCATTCAGCTCGCTCTTTTCATGTTCTCTTCTTATACTTTTAAATGCATTTGTCATTGATTTGTCAACTTTTGTCATGTAAAAAGTGCAATATGATGTAGCTGCATATGAATTAAGGACAAATTGGACATCAATGTTTCCATTCCATAGATTTGGCATATTCATGGAAAAGCTATTGTTCCAAGTGTGTGAGGGTATTCATTGCAATAAAATTATTGGTTGCATCAATGTACTTTGTATTGCCAAGATGTAATCAATTTTAATTACATGCAATTCATCCAAAAACTCATCAAATGTTTTGTTTCTATTGTATTCTTTCTTTTCCAAGACGTTATATATGAATTTTTATTTTTCATTTAATGTCTCATCCACCAATGAAATTGGTTCAAGAAATTTTGTGCTTCTAATCGATGGAATTGGGAAGTTGTATCTGCAATGTGAGTTTTTCCTTTTTTTTCAACTTCTTGTATGTTGGCATTCATTTATTTTTGCAAGCTCTGTATCAAGGTGACCTGTGCCACAAGCCAATTAATTGTCAACAAAGTTTTCAATGTTAAAATTATTATTGGCTCCATATATTGATGTGTTTTTATCCATAATAATCCATGTTCATGTTCGGTTCCTCTATTTTGAAATTCAATTACAAAGTAGTAATCAACTATCTCTCTGAAGAATGTTTTTTCTTCAACTATCATTTTTTTTAAGGCATTAATTCTATGCCTATAATAATAAGTACAAGTTACTCGATTCTTTCTTATGAGATAGTCTATGTTATAGTCTTCTATTGTTTCAATATTTTTTCTTTTTTTCCTCTTGCTATGTAATTTGGTCAATTTATTGACCAATGGATCCCATCGATGTTCAACACTTGTAAATTTGACGAAGAACATTGGGGGGCCTTGTTGATGTATCATGGCAAATATATTTTTCTTCATTTGTTGTAGGTAATAGGAGAAATTCTTATGTGCTTAAAATCAATGTAACCAATGTCACTTTTAAGAATATTGTCCAAGTTTGGTTTATATTTAATGTCTTTTGCTAGTAACTTTCTTCCTTTTAATTTCCCTTTTCCGATTCTTATTGAAATGCATGCAAGGAAATTTTTAATTATTATTCACAACGTTTTGAAAAAAAAATTGTTGTGTGGTAAGAGAAGTTACCACTCTAGTGCATTAACTCCCATTGTGCAACTTTTTGGTAGCGGAATCTTTCTACAATGTAACCATCACGTGGGTCTCCATAGAGGGTTGTAAAGTTCATTTCTTCTGCATATTTGTCTCTAAAGATTCCAAGGGGACGTTGGCCTTCAGCTAGGGCAAGTTCGATGAGCTTGTCTTGTATATCATGGATGCATTGGGATCCTATGTATCCGTCAACCAATGTTTCAGTTGGCATTTCATTTTTTGAATCGCTACATGTTTTTATCTTTGTCTTCAATGTCACTATTTTCAATTGGAGTGTTTGAGGTAGTTGACTTTAGGATGCTATCCCAATTTTTATTTATGTGTATGTTTTCAATGTATATAAAGGTGTCGAGTACATAGTTCCTTCAATGATGTCATAACAATATGCACACGAACTTTTCCTGTTTTAAATGCATTTTTATATTCCAATTGTCTTTTCAATGTGGCAACAACTGTTGTTGTGTTTTCCATAGATTATGGCAGTGCAGTTTGAACAATGTTTGTTTGGGCAAGAAAATTGATGATCAATCCTATTAAACCCATCTGCAATTGCTTGTGGCCTCATTGTCTTATTTCTGCAAATGCAATTCTTAATGCTACAAGACATTCTTCAAGTTCTGAGAGTGTGGTTATAGTTGGCAATGGTTTGTTTCGCCTAATGTTCTCAGGTACAGCAAATTGTTGCAATTTTCCATTTCGAAGTGTTTTTTTGCAAACCTTGAAAATTACTTTCTTGGCCATATTTCTATATTTTTTAGATAAATTTAGATATAGTTTTTCAAAGTCCTTTCCAATCCTCTCCATATTCTTGTGAAACTACAATTGTTTACATATTGGACATTTTTGCTTAGGTGTGTCCTCTATGTTGGCTAGGTAAATTGTTATAGGGTTTTTCTTGGATAAGCAATTATTTTTATTCTATGATTTCTGTTAGCACAAATTTTTATTATTTTTTTTTTATAACCATGATAGTTGTTTTATTATATCTACATTGACCCTATTATTTCTATCTTTTGCCATTGGCGTAATATGATATTTCAATTTCTCTTCATGCACATCTACATATTTTGACATAGGTCCATGTCACATGTGCAATGACGTTGTTTCTATTGGAAGAATTTGAAAATGTACATTGCTTCTATTGTTATGTCCGTCTATTGGCAAAGGTGCATAATGGTTGTGAAATGCATCTATTTCAAATGACACTATATTGTATGCTTGACTAGGGAAGTCTTAAGACTACACAATATAAAGTCTTAAGGATTCTACATCAAAGTTAGGTGCAATCAAATGACAAAGTGCAAAGAACATGCTATCTCCACAAATGGATTTAGTGTTTGTTGCTTCATATATCCTATGGTCTTTCATCTTATCATTCATTATTTCCCAATAGTTTTGTAGATCTTTGCAGGGAGGAGAAAGATATTGAATGCATATTACAATTGATTGAGCTATTTTTTTGTACAACAATGGTTCATAGTGCCCATTACAGGGGTTCTCATCATGGAACAATATATGCAATGGATTTGTCCTTTTGTTTGAATTGAATAGAAAATACCTTCTTCTTTTTTTTGTTAATGACCAAATTCCTATTGATAAATTCAACCATTTTGCTAGCCAGCGTATGCAAAATGTCTCCCCATAGTCCTTGTTCATTCTCAATAGGACCATTTGAAGCAAGAAGACACATTCTTTGCAAATATGTTTCGACGTCACAAATTCCATGAAGCTGGTACAAGACATCAGGTTTTAGCTCGTAATTAAATGATTCTAGTGCTTCTATGTCACCTTGCTCAAGGCACATCAAGAAGTGGTCTATTGTGCCATTTTGCAATTCAATGGATGTATATCAAAAATGAAAAAGGACTTCAATTGCATTGAAAAGACAATCACCTAAACTGTATGAAAATGCTTCGAGTTTAAAAAGGTTGTTGGTGTTCAAGACATCATCAATAGTCGCATCATTGTCACATTGTTTTTTTGGTTTGTAATTATCAACATCAATTATTTCAAACATGTTTATATTGTTATTTCGTGAATTTTTTGTTGAAATTGGCTAGCTAGATGCAAGTGTCTTGTTGTTGCTATATTTGGAATTTGGAACAAAACAGAGAAGTTGTATTTGAAATGAAACAGAAGCAGGAGCAAAGTGGAATAGAACGTGCAACTATCTTGACATTCTTACTCCCACGTATTTGCAAGTAGACTCTGCAAAAGAAAACAATGGAGTTTCCATATAAGTTTATATATGTCAAACCAATAGCTTATGACATACAACGAAAGCATGAAGGAACCTAAAGAAAGGAAGATGATAAGAGAATTAGAAAATCCATGTACTTTAGCAAACTATGAAGAACAAAAATGATGTTTTTGACAAGAAATACAAGTTAAGTGAGATGGTTCTAATTCGCCTAAAGCAAGACTTTGTAACAACATCATTACACATAATGTGTAGGCCATGAGTATAGATTTGTTCCTGGTGAGTTTTCTTTTTCTTGTATTGGCTATATTTATTTTCAGCTTGACTAGAATATCTCATCATGATATTATATCTGATTGTAAGACTTGGATCAGCAATCCCTTTTGTTGTTGTGCACCATAGGCGATAGAAGAGAAATCTTTTACAGGGATGCCTTTGTACCAATTTTGGACCATATCGAAGAGTGGGAAGATAGATTAAGGTGATATTGGTTAGACAACAGTGAAACATAGACCATTTACAATAGAGAAGTAGTCGTTGCCACCATAATCATCTAGACTAAAAGCAGGGAGATGGAAACTAGAACTTCAATCTTCCTACTATCTCTTTTTGCAATTGAACGATAATATCCATTTCTAACCAAAATCAAATTAAAATGTAGTGAATTAAACTGACTAAATGTATAAACATCGATAGCATGAGACATAGCCATCCTAAAATGTAAAACGCACACATCAACACAAAGGAAAAAAAGTTACAATGAGGAAACTGAACAGAAGGAAACTAGAGAGAAGATGGAAGTACAAATATTGAAATAAGCCATACCTTCAATCAGTTGCACAAATGATATGAATGTTCTTTCACAATCATTTCCTGCTACCTCTATTTTTCTTGTGACTTGCCTCACTGCGAGCTCCACTACGTCATGAATTCAATACTCTAATCACCTGGTAAGTTCCAAAAATGGACCACTAAGATTGAGTGAGTGCAAGTTCTAAACACAAATCAATTATCATTTTTCTTATGACGATAAATATTCACAAGCTACTCATTAAGTATTGCATAATAAATTTGCATAAGATATTCAATACGTTTTGAGAAAGTTTAAACAAATGAGTAAACTCTATTACTAGAAAGAAGCTTAAATATATCAAATAAGTAGGATAAAAAAAATTTAAGTGTAGTGTGTTTTCCTGGTTGGCTTTCATCAGTTTTATGTTAGGCTTACTGGTAAGTTATAACTTGGGTTTTCTTAAAGCTCAACTTATTAGGGACTTGGAGAGTATTTTTTCTTTCTTTGTCTACCTCTATTTATTCTTTAAGTTAATTTGTGTGAGTATTTATGTGTAAAATCATAGCAGGATACCCAGTTCCTATGACATATTTTACTTTTTACAATTTTAAACTAGGTACATAAAGATTTGTTTTCCAGTGAAAGTAGTACAAAGAAATAAGAATTGGCCTTCTCTATTATCATAATGTTTGGTGTAATGATTATTCTTTCTTACTGAAAGTTTCACGGACAGATGTAGGTGCACATATAAACACAATAAATCTGATTAAGATTGCAAAGGCATTCTATCTCTACTAAATGGCAATTCTCCTTCATCAATAGTCCACAATAAAAAGCTGCATGCAACAAAACAATATAGGCAGAGCCTGGAAGTATTTTTTCTGGTTTGTAGGTGGGAAACTGAAAGGTCAAACAAAATTGGTTTTATTCTGATTCTACCACGGAATATGCAAACCTTTGTCATCATTTCCAAAATGTCCAACAACCGAACATTTGTGGACATAAGTGCTTCAAGATGTGCTTCTACAGTAAACCCACCAAGCAATTATGATATTACATAGCTTATCTAATGGGTGAGAATAAGGCTAACCGAAAGCAAATTGGGAACATAAATTCCTAGTTCCAACACTCTTTGAAGAGCACATATAGGTTTGAACTCATGCAACCAACTACCAAGGTTCTAAATTGTGCCCCAAAAAATTGTGTAAACAAGGTTTCATTATAAAAGTGATTGAGAATAGCTAGCACTTAATGTAAAGCATAAAACATGCAGAGAAAAAAAAAATTCTAAGGTAAAGACATACAGTTCGGCCTCTTCTCATTTGGATAACTGGATTTTGCAAAGTATTGTTGGATTGGTTGAAACACTGCTAGAATCCAAAGGCATATTTTTTTCTTCACAGATTTAAAAATTGAAATGAGGAAAACACTGCTAGAATCCAAAAGCATATTCTTTGCTTCACAGATTTAAAAATTGAAATGAGAACCTCCGCACATGATTTCCCTGAAACAATCACAACCCCACTATATCTAAGAACGAGAATAAATTATGATCATTGATGAGCATGTCAGAGACAAGTTCTATCAAAGTTTACCTTTCCGTTGACAACCCAACATTTGTGGACATAAGTGCTTCAAAATGTGTTTCTATAGTAATCCCACCAAGCCACTATGATATTACATAACTTAACCAAGGGGTGAGGATATATTTTCCTATATATAATTTTTTTGAAAGATATATTGTGGAGATATAGAGTCGAGTCATTCTTCTGCCATTCGTCATCTACCTTCAAATACAAGTAACCATTGGTTTCAAAATAAACCTAACAAGTTTTTGGAACTGATGAATATCTAAAGACATTAGCAAGCCTCCCAAAACTTTGATCCAAAAGGAGGAGACTGAGATAGAGGGACGGATGCCCATTGCCATTATGCATTAGTTTCAAGGGGATGAGGCCAAGTGCATGACTTAGGAAATTATGTTGAAATAACTACCCCTCGAGAATCGAACCTGGAACGTCGAACCTCATAGCTATGCTGAAGAATATCATGAGATCATGTCTCAAAGCAAAGGTTTAGCATAATTGAAAATTAAAATATATTAATGTTGACAAATGTCCAATATATGTTAATGGAACTGGAGGAGACAAGCTAGCAATAATAGCAACAGAAACGCCTAAAAGGGGCATTCTCTTTAAAAAATGAAAAGTAAAGAAAGAGGCTTGAAAGAATACCTAACTGAGAAAATAGTGCCCAGAAGATATAATGGGGAAAAAAGGATTAAAAAGAGAAATTGACGGTATTTACAGTGTCAAGGAATAAAAATTAATTCTTATTTGAATCTGCTGCAACAAATTTCAAGAGAAGTTAGGTACATACCTAATTCCGATTTGAATCTGTTGCAATTATTTTCAGGAGAAGCTAGGTTACATACCGAGAGGAAAAAACCACCGATACATAGAAAGCAAAGCAACATTGAAGAACAAGATGCCAAAGACTCTCGACAGAATGAACAATGCAGCAAAGCGCATGGGCAAGAAACTCTTAACTCAATCTAATTTTAAATGTCTCATGCATCAATACTTTAAATGAGTAAGGACCGATTTCATTGTTGCACATAGATTTTAATTGTTGCTTATGGTTCGACATTTCTAAAATTAACTAGAACATTTAATATACCAGCATATTGTTTTTATGAAATTGCCTAAGGTGAGAAAAACCCTAATTGTGGATAATTGATGTGCATTTTATAGCCCTAGTGTTTAATTACAAATAAGTAATGTGTGCATTCCACAATGGTGGTGGTGGCAGTAAGCTATCGGATAATATAACTGAACAACAAACATAATAGCATAGAGGAAAGAAATTGTAAACAGGGGAAAGAAAGCTACAATCAGCAAACTGAATAGAAGAAAACCAGAGAGGAAACAAGAAATCCAAAGAGAGAAACAAAGGCACAAATATTATAGGAAGCCATACCTTCAATCAGTTGCAAAGACGCTACAAATGGTCTTTCAAGTTCCTGCTACCTCTATTTTCTAGTGATATTGATCAATGTCAATTCAGTTATCTCCCCTACCTGCTATAGGAGTTCTAGTTCTTTACTAATCTACCTCTGTTCTTCTACTGATTTCTTTCCATTAAGAAGGGTCAAATTTCTAATATGCATTTAATCAGAGATTATCCAAAAGGACAGATTGCAGCTGAAATCCATCTCGATGCTGGAACCTGATTCGCAATAAAGATAATCTAAAATGGGTGATCTGTATTGCAGGCATCGCCATAAGACTATCCTATGGGCGACCACTGAGGAGCATGAGTGAATTGATTAACTCAAAAATGTTAACACCGTGATGGAGAATAGAGTCGCCGAAAAGCATTTAATTACTGAATTCATTACCTCGAAACACTGAAATCCATGTCGACGCTGAATTCGAATGATGACGATGAAAATTAAGTTCCTCCACATCTCAGATTCAATAAATATAATTGTACTTATCATTTTGTACATGGTCTAAATGAGGTGTCATTATTTACTGGGGAATTTGAAGTAATGATTGCTAAGTAAAAGTCCCTCCCTTTTGCACTATGATGCAGGAGAACCATAATAATAAAGACAATGATCGAAACGTGGCCATTCTATTCTAATCTGCTGTGGTGATCTAACTTGAAGGGGCAGGGCATCCTTATATCGATGGCTGATTTCCTGAATATTTGAACATCAGAAAATTATAGTCGTGCTCAATTATTTGAATACTGCCATATCTATAATATTTTGAATATTTGAACATCAGAAAATTATAGTCGTAGTGAATTATTTGACTACTGCCATATCTATAATATTTTGGAAATCAACCATCGAGATAAGCTTTTGGAAATCAGCTTGAATCTATATTCTACTTTGTGTGGATTAGTCAAGTCACTTTTGTGTGTATTAGACGACTAGGAACGCAATATCAAGTCACTTTTGTTTTGTCCAGGGACTTTTCCAAACAAATTTGTGTGGACACAAAAATTTTTGCAGATTAGACTAACAATGCAATATCAAGTCACTTTTGTTTTGTCAAATGACTTTTCCACATACGATATGTGATAAATACTTTTTGTGGTTTCTCCTTCATTCATATTCATGTATCTCACACCTTATCTCATTGATTTTTTGGGTGGAGTTTAAACTTTGTATTCAATTCTTTTTCGTATGCGAATAGTTTCTTTTTGATTTCTCTTCCATTCATATCCATGTATCTCACACCTTATCTCAGTGATTTATTGGGTGGAGTTTAAACTTTTTATTCAAGTCTTTTTCATATGTGAAAAGTTTCTTTTTGTGATTTTTCCTTCATTCATATCCCTGTATCTCACACTGGGTGGAGTTTAAACATTTTATTCAAGTCTGTTTCGTATGTGAAAAGTTTCCTTTTGTGATTTCTCCTCTATTCATATCCATGTATCTCACACCCTATCTCACTGATTTTTTAGGTGGAGTTTAAACTTTTTATTCTAAGTCTCTTTCGTATGTGAAAAGTTTCCTTTTGGGATTTCTCCTCCATTCATATCCATGTATCTCACACCCTATCTCACTGATTTTTTGGGTGGAGTTTAAACTTTTTATTCAAGTCTTTTTCGTATGTGAAAAGTTTCCTTTTGTGATTTCTCCTACATTCATATCCATGTATTTCACACCTTATCTCACTGATTTTTTGGGTGGAGTTTAAATATTTTATTCGTCTGTTTCGCTATAATTTTCAATATAGTTAATGATAATTTATTATTATTATTTAAACTGTATTTTTGAAAAAAAATTTAACAATTAAAAGTATTTGAACAATATTATTATATTAATAAAATGATTAGCATATATTTATTAATATTATTTTTTACTTTTAAAATTAATGGTGTTAATCAGTATGTGAAAGGTGGAAAGTAAGATCAATCAATGTGTATCAACCACTTTATTAATATGGTTATGTTAATTGATACCCATGGGTATACCAAAGATGAATTTTCTAATGGATACCTAGTATGTGTTCTTACTTTTTACTCCATTTTCGTTAAAAAATAATTATTATTATTTAATAAATAATAATGCTCATATTGTCTTTGTTGATTTAACAAATTAAAATTAATTGTCATAGAATCCTATTATGACATGAGCATTTATGATATTTTTCTACCATCATTGTCATTTTCAAGCATCGGGTTTATACCAAATCATATGTAAAACAACTATTAAATTAAATTTCGGTTACCGCGGATGTCAAACATTTATTAAATTAATTTTTTTACATCCCCTGTTCATATTTCTTTGTCACATTTCCCGCGAAGCCCATGAACCGAAGTGAAAATGGTGAATGTAAAACAATTATTAAATTAAATTTCGATGACCATGGATGTCAAACATCTATTAAATTAATTTTTTTATGTCCCTTGTTCATATATCTTTGTGACATTTCCTGTGAAGCCCATGAACCAGAGTGAGAATGGCGATGAGCGGGAGCATTTGCATGTTTCAGATTAGTGTTGGATTGCTGAAATTAGTGTCAAAATTATTGGATCTGCTTACAATCCTTACTTTGGAATGCATATATTTGAGAATTCATTTTAATTTAGATCTTCAGTTGGGTTATCCTTTCAATTTGAAGTAGGTTTCTGCCAATTCTCGTTAAGCTCCACCTTCAAGAGTATTTTTTTTGTTGAGAAATTTTTGCTATTGCTCTAGACGAAAGATGCTTATTTTTCTAGGTATCAAATCTTTGAACTTCAAATACAATTTCTATGATTGGGTTCATCTATGGTTTGGTCACAGTGGTGAACTAGTAAAGTTGTTGGTCACAGCCACTCGTGATTAGGAGCTTGGTGGTTAGCACCTAGGCATTTATTAGATTGTCAAGTGAGACCTGAACTACACATAATACAACGATGAGTGGCAAGTAGTGGGTGGCTCACGTCGTAGGATAAGTGGCACGTACACATAGATGTCAGGTGGTATTGAGATGGATGTCATGTGGTAGGTATATGTGGCTCAGGTGATGATGTAAGAACTTGAGGAGGTTATATGTGGCAGGTAGATTCAACATTTTTTATAGGTCAAGTGGAAGTTTGGTGAGTGACATGTGGCAGCTACATGTCAACAGGGACATCTAACAAGATTTGATTACTCTTATAGCATGACATGGAGCACATGTGGCAAGCCTTAGGATTCACGCCAAGAGGTTTTTTTGTAAGGACTTTCAATGTTAATTGATTTTGGAGAAACAATGGGCTTGAAAGTTGTCGATCATCACTTGTTGCCTTGATACAAGAAATGTGCATCAAAGATGAACACCATCCAACAACAAAGTGATGAGTGGTTAGGCATCAGACAGATTCAGGTTTATTAAGTGTAGCAGTGTATTGCGATGATTCCATCAATTGGATCACCACCAGACAGAATACAAGACTCAAAGTTTGGGTAGTAAGCAATGAGAAGCAAGGCAGTAGTCACAACCCCTAGTTGTAGGAGCTAGTGAGTGAGCACTCAAGGGCTTATCAGCATATCAACCATTGGAAGTCAAAGCAACAAGAAGTGTAGGAAAGTGTCGACAAAGTGGTGAGTGATAAGTAGTGAGCAGTATTTAAGTCTACAGTCACACCCCAGGTTACAAGGGGCTTATAGTTTGAATGTCTAAAGACTAAGTCCATATGTCGTTGGGCCATCAAGCTACAATAGTGTTGAAGAGAAGAGATGATCCAACCACCCGAAATCTGACATAAAGGTTAAGGTTGTGGTTCCCATCGTCAGCCTTGAGGAGCCAACGTTAAGCACTCAGGGAATCCACAATGATTGATTTAGGTGTCATTGAATTAGTGAATAGATATGAACAAGGAGGTAGCCAAGATTACGGCCGGATGTAAGGGAGATTTAGTTGTTGATATAGTTAAAAATAATTTCCACAGGTAAAACCATGGATTAATACCCATGGTAATAAGAAGGATCAAGTATATATAAAATAAAATAATGATGGAACAAGTTTCTCATGTGGAGAAAAGTGAAGTGACGAAGAGATTAGAAAGAAGAAGAGAGAGTGAGCATAGTATTGTACATAATGAGATCCATGTGAATGTATGAGAGAAATAGAAATGATGGTAGGTTAGTAGCAAAGTTATTTGTTAAGAAGCAACAACCGTTGATATAGGCATAGGGTAGGACAAAGAAGGAGAAGAATAGAAAACCAAGCAGCTTTTCATAAATAACATTCAATTTAAAGATAAAGAGGGGATTGGTGTTCCCTGTAGGTGGGTTCTTAGTAAACATTGGGGATCAATTTTTCCAATGGATTGGAGCTTGCAAAAGAAGAAAGGGGATAATAAATCTTACAAGTGGGTACTTTCAAATTTTGTAACTGTAGGTGGGTGCTTGCAATCATTATTTTAAAGAAAAAAACTTTGTGGTTTTCTCCCTTTGTGGGTTTCCACGTTGAATATATGGTGTCTCTTATGTATGTTTAATTATTTGATATTTTTCTGTTAGATTCATAAACAAAATAACTAACAACGACTTCAGTGAAAATTTATTTTGAGATACTTGAATGTTGATTCACCCCGCTCTCTATATTGAACAATTTGTATTAGAGCAAGGTTCCTTCAGTAACATATTAATGCATGGAGGGAGGATCTTATACAAAATGGCTAGTCAAGATGATGTCCTTTCAAGCACACCTCCACTATTTAATGGGACAAATTTTACCTCCTAGAAAATTAGAATGAAAACCTATCTAATGTCACTTGACATGGACATTTGACAAGTTCTAGGGAGTGGGTATCAGAAGCAAGAAACTCATCCAATAGATAAGGCTAGTAAGAAAATGTATGAAAGCAATGTAAGGCTGTCAGTGCATTATTTAGGTGGACTTGAACCATCATAATTTGTTAATGTAGTGCAGTTCAAGATAGCCAAGGAAATGTTGGATAAACTTGTGAATAGTTATGAAGGGGACACCAAGGTCAAAATGTAAAACTACAAACATACAAGATACAATATGAAAATATAAATATGAATGAGGATGAGAGCATAGGAAGTTTATTTCTTTGAATGGATGAGACAGTAAACACCATAAAAGGACTAGGTGATAAAATCAAAGATTCTACAATAGTCCAAAAGGTGTTATGATTTCTTACTCCTAGGTTTGATGTCAAAGTCTCAACAAATGAAGAAATCCATGACTTAAACCTTGCCCTCGGAGAATCTTCATGAAATACATGAAACATATAAAATGAGAATGAAAATGGATCAACCAGAACTTAGATAAGTTTCTTTTAAAGTATCAAGCAATTCAAAAAAATATTAAGACCAAGACAACTCCAACCACATTTCAGACAAAGAGGAAACAAACTTTGTTAGAGGACTATAAAAGGGAACTGGAAAATACAAAGGTATGTTACCATTCAAATGTTTTCAATGTGATAGTATAGAGAACTTTCCTTCCGAATGTCCTTATAGAGAAACTAATAATGCCAAAAAAATAAGAAAGAGGAAAGGAAACATCTAAGAAAAGTCACAAGAAGAACATTTCTAAAGGGAAAGGTTTGTATTGACAAGAAGATAGATGCAACTCATTAGAAAATGAAATAGTTATGAATCTAACTCAAATCTTGATGAGAAGCTTCTTATGGCACTTGAAATTTAAATATCTAGTCTAGAGAAAACTGAATCAAAAGAATTTGAAGTAGTTGTTGACATGGAAAGTGAACTTCTAAGTGCATTAGCCAAAATAGATAGGCTCACGGGAATAAACAAAAGCCAAAAAGAAGATATATGAGCTTATGAAGATGAAGAGAATAACATGGGTGGAAAAATGGTGGTTTTAAGAGTTCATTTAGAATAAGCCAAAGGAGTGGAGGAAGTCTCAGTGAAATAATTACAAGAGAAAGAGAGATATCATGATAAATTGCAATCAGAAATTGTGTCATTGAGAAAGGACCTTGAGAAGTCTAAGACACAGTTGGATTTGAACTTAAAATTTCTAAATGGGTCAAAAAAATTAGATAATATTATCAACAATCATTTCTTTCCATTAATTAAATTAGGGTTTGGGTACAATGAAACATTAGAACATGTAAAAGGATATTTAGACTGCAAAACATCAAAATTTGAGGGTCCCAAAAGCTATGATAATGTTCAAAATGCAGCAAGAAAGTCTCAATTTTGATTTTTCCTTGATTAAATTAAGAAAAATCGAAATTCCACATATCTAAACAACTTGGAGGAGTTAACCGAGGTGACATGGCTATTTTCACTAAGTTAAAAACACTCAATTCGATTTAATGAGTTGAAGTCTCAATGTTATGAAATCAACTCACAAAAAGATAGATCAACGACTTGAAAATTATCCTCTTCAAGGGGCAAACCTCCTTAACATTACATAAATGAAAAATTCTTGGATGATACAAATGAAAAGACCTCCTTTGTATACATAGGAGTCTAAGGGGTCAGAATATAATTAGAGCTACATAAAAATAATAATGTAAGGGCACAACAATGAAAATAAGGTGGATACACTAGCATTATGGGGTCTTAACATGCCCCTCTCCTTCAAAAAAATGTTGTCCACAACGCTTGAGTAGTTCTATATGTTTTTGTATAAAATTCTCATCTTTTCATGTGGAATGTTTAGCGTGTAAGTTCTTTCACTTAATGAGATACACTGAAATTGATCAATTTTGTAGCTATCGGGTTCTTTTTTCCATGATTGCTTCAAGCTAAAATATGATTTTTCCTTCTTCGTCAAGTTCTCCTAATGCTTTTTGAACTAGAAACTTGTCACCAATAATCTTCTTTAAGCATGAAAACTGGGTGTACTTGGGAAGATGTAGGTAGCTCCAATTTGTATGCCATAGTAGCAATCTTTTACAACACCTTGTAAGGACTTTAGTACTTGGGTGATAATTTATTTTCGTTCCTAGCTTGCTTGAGAGACATTTTTTTGTATTGTTGTAGCTGTAAAAATACCCAGTCACCTACATCAAAACTTCTTTCACTTCGATGTTGATTTTACCGTTGTTTCATTTGATTTTGCCCCAGACTAAAGTTATCCTTTAAGAGTTGGAGAACTTGTTGTTGATGCTCGATGTGATATTCCACTGCTTGAACCTTAGAATTTTATCTTAAAGATGATGTGATGGATGGTGGATGATATCCATAAAGTGCCATAAATGGGGTCATTTTTGCTACAATATGAAAGGAATTAGTATACCACCATTTAGTAAGAGGTAACCACTTGAACCATTGTGTTTTCTTATTAGAGACAAAGAAATGAAGATATCCTTCCAAACATTTGTTCACTATCTCATTTTTCCCATCAGACTGAGGATGATAAGATGAGATATGAGCCAATTGAGTACCAAGACAAGAAAATAATTATGTCCAAAGATTTCCAGTGAAAATAGGATCTCTGTCACTTACTATAACCTTTGAACAAAGTTATTGATCAAATGAGAACTATTACCTGAAAATGAGAACTCTAGCCAAAAAGCCCCAAAAAAACATGAAAAAACAGGTTGAAAACAAAAACTATTGATGCTAATTTTTTTATTTTATTTTTTTTTATTTTTATTTTTTTCGAGGTAACTTTTCAACATTTTTTAAAAATGGCAGTAAAAACCAATTTTTTGGTGCAAAAGACCACATGAAAATGAAAAGAGTTGATGCTGGAATAACATCTTTTTTTCTTTTCTTTTTTTCAAGGTAAATTTTCAACATTTTTTAATAATGACGTTAAAAATAAAATATCATGACTCTAAAAAACTTTAAATTTCCAACAATTTTTAAGCATGACATTAAAGATAAAATATCATGTCTTTGAAAAGCCTTGAAATTCTGACAATTTTTAGGCATGACATTAAATGTAAAAGGAGTTATCTTTAGTGCGACCTTTTGGACTTTCCAATGCTAGAATGTGATGGAAAAATTTGAGGTGAAATCTTGATTTGTGTTATTTAAACTATTTTTTTGACTATATATATGGATTCAACACCCTTAAAGACCCCTAGGGCACTTTGATTGTGTAGTGATTGCCATCAAGATTGTGATTTTTCTAAATTCCTACTAGATTTTAGAGAAATTAGACAGGAAAAGCCCAAGGAAAAGCTTCCAAAATGTCTCACTAAAGACAGTTTCAATATAAAATATCACGTCTTTGAAAAACCTTAAAATTCCAACAATTTTTAGGCATGCTGCTAAAGAAAAAATACTTATCACTGTTTGCAACCATATCATTAAAGAAAAAATATCATGACTTAGAAAAACATTAAAATCTTGACAATTTGTCAACCATGGAATTAAAACCAAAGATTATGACTACAAAAAAATTTTAAGTTTTCAAAATATTTCAAGCACGACATTATGGAAAAAAATTATGACTAAAGAAGCTTTAAAAATGAACACCTAAATGAAAGAGTTATTATACCAAGAGTAATCTTTTTTTAAATGCTAAATGTATAGTGATTTTAAAATCCTAGCCTAAGACAACTTGATACATTGCAACAAAAAATTTAAAATCAACCATCAAATTGGCACGCAATGTATGTGAACTCGACCCATTGTAATGAAAACTTAAATACCAACCATGAAATTGGCACATTGTAGGGGTAGACTCGATTCATTATAATGAAAATTTTAAAATGAAGTATCAAATTGCACATAATGGAATGAGGTTGCTAATCGAGCATTTACTCCAATCCTGTAGAGAGAAAAAATATTAATAATAATAATAATAAATAAAAACTTAAATAATAAATAAATAAATAAAATAAAAAAATAAAAATAAATCAATTATTGAAAAAAAGAACAAAAAATATCAAAAAATAATAACAAGTATAAAATAAAAAATAAATTAAAAAACATGACAAAGAGAAATCAAATATATATAAAATATATAAAAAAACTATAAAAATGTAAAAAAAAATCAAAATTAACTTGTAAAAATAAAAAATTTAAACAAACAAACAAAACAAATAAATTAAAAAAATGGAGGGAATATTTAAAAAAAACCACATAATTTACATTTAAAAAATAAACTATTTTTTATATTAAAAAAAACAAAAAAACATTAAAATTAAACAAAAAAAAATTATATTAGAAAAAAAAAATTGTCCCATGTCAATTCCCTCCTTGCCTACCCCTATGGCCCAATTGGCCCAAGGGTTGTACGGCTAATTTCGAGGGTGGCAGTGTCGATTCCGGGAATCGACCCTACCACCCCTAGTCTGACACTCCTATCCTGGCAGTGGTCTTTCAACTGCACATAGGCAGGTGCGGCATGGCTACCTAGTTTCTTTTCACCAATACTTATGAGTACGAGCTATGCCTAACATTCAACAATTTGTTATTTTTCTTTACTTCTACTAAGCCTTCATCATTTACAGAGAAAAATAACATTTACATCATCATCATCATATCATAAATATGCAAAGCAGAATTACTTTATTTTAATGGGAAGGGCAACCCCCAGATTAGAGTCTGCCCAATAATAATAATTTAGTCTTTTTACAAGTACAAAATTGCTAGGAAACTCAAAAATTCACCTTAGCAAGCTTTCCAGTTTTCAGCAGTTTCAGCACGGTCGTGTCAAGTCACCACCTCACCGGGTCGAGTTGTCGTTCGTTCAATAGCTCCCACTTTCTGCCTTCATTCAGGGCTTCCCACATTAATTTTCTGTCATGCAGCTCGTCACACCGGGCAGAGGTGCCCACCCCGTCAGGTTGGGTCACCCTTCATAGCTTGTCGCAACTCAACACCCTCCACAGCTCCTTGCACTAGGCAGAATTTCCCATAGCTTGTCCGCAACTCATAGTAACTCAGCACCGTTTGCAGCTCTTCATGCTAGGAAAGGGTGCCCAATTCATCAGTTCACCCTCCGTAGCTCATCGCACCTAGCAAAGGCGCTCACCTCGCTAGGTCAGCTTCAGCATCTCGTCCATAGTTCATCGGTTCTTCCACTGTGCAGGCCTTCCTGTGCCGACCGTTCAACTTGCCTATCTACCCACTGTGCAGACCTACCCAACCATGAAACTGTCAACCTAAAACCTATAAGTGATTTCTCCTTTCTCGGCTGACTATTGTGGCCCTTGGCCCACCTACACCTTGCTTTCACTTCAATTTCTTCTCACCTTGCTCGCCCAAGTGTTAGCTCAATGCTTTATGCTTGGAGTTTGATGCCTCCTTCTCCCAAGTTTCCATCTCCAATGTATATGCGTCCTCCATGTGTTACGGTGGGTTGGCTTACCCAGGCTAACCATACAAATCACACATGAGAATACCAAAATAACATGTCGGCCAACCAACTCGTCCACTTCTACACATTAGCCCGCCCAAGGCGTCCAACTCCACATGTCGGACCACCAACTCGTCGATTTTTTGACGCTCCCTATAACTCATCGTGCATGCACCCATACTTAGCCAATTTTCCACATCTCGTTTTTTTGACTCTCCAGGTATCTTGTAGCACTGTCACACAACTCATCATCGCTCACTTTTCGGGGTGCGTTTAACTGAATGCACCCACTCATCGTCGCAAATTTGACTCATCGCACATAGCTGAAGTTTGTCTTCCACCACCGCCCATCGCATATGAGCACACTCAACTCGTGGTTGTGACATACTCCCCCACTTTAAATGGTTGTTGTCATCAACAGCTCCATCATACATCATTGCAAAGTGTCACCAGCGCCAACATCTACAAAATGTCCATTCTGCCCATCTCTACTTCATCATCGCATAAACCATCAAGGTTCATGATTTCATGAACTGGAAGTCTCCTCAATCCATGACCATCAACCACATCTATCGCAATCTCACATGTTACCCCATCATGGAAGGTTGGTCCCTCCAACTCAACTACATGCCATCGTTGCAACATATATTGTGTCTAACCCCATCATTATCGTAATCATGTGAATCACTACATAATACTCCATCCAACACAACGTCTCAGTCATAACTAAGACATCTATCTGACACAAACTTGGTGCACTGCATGCCCTCATGTCATTGAACTAGTTGGGTAGCTAATCCAACTGTAGTGCTCAACCCATGAGAATGAACCTCCCCATGTCACCATTGATTGTTTCTCAAAATCCTACCACAATCTCAACTTGATCAAGAATCCATCTCCAAGTGTAAATAAGCCATGCTCAGGCACATGACATAGTCCATCATCCCATCTGCAACATGTTTCCCATGATGTTAATGTCAATGTGTTGTCATATAGTTTCATTCATCTAAGCATCATACCCCCATCAAGAAAAGAAGCCTCATCTCCAAGGCCCCGGTGGTGCAATCCTCCTGAATACCAAGGACTTGCACACACCTATCCTCCAAGGTCTATCTATAAACAAGGGCCAGGAATTTTCCTCCCTAACTCTCATCCACCCATGTATCCAATTGATAGCGCCACCTCAAATACTTGTGCACAACTTCAACATCCTCATGTGTACAACCAAGCTTCTCAAGCTTGTTTCTCATGAACTGAAAGTCATATATGCCCATGGCATACCTACAAAAATACACTATGCTAGTTAGATCTCTACCTACATAATCTTCCCCAGCCATTGCTTTAGAGGAAGTATTCAAACTTCCTTCATTAGTAACTCCATGGTGAATCTCCTTCATATAAGATGCACCTGTCAAGTGTCTCAAGATGTGTGAAACTACGTTTCCACCCTCATCTTTCCTTCTAGCTCTCGCAACAAAGTAAACTATCTTCCTTTCCTTTGTTTTTTGAGTCATGCATCCAAGTCCGATTTTCTCCAAATAACTATGCTTCACATTTGGATCCTTTGGATATAAAGCCATCGAAGAAATCCTTGGTCTATATCCCAACCAACTCCTCCTATTCATCAAAACCATCATAGCTTTTCCTCTAGCTATAATCAAGAGAATGTCTCGGTCCATCATTGGTATGGCTTATGCAGCTTTGAGGAAATCCTACCCCAGCACCATAGTATAATCATCCAAGTTGATCACCCTCAAGTCCATCTTCCCAAACCATCAACCCATTCTCACCTGAGTGCCCTTCAAAACACATGTCACAACTTTCATGGTAGAGTTCACTGCTTTGAAAGCACGCATCTCTTTCCCCACTTCAGATTTCTTCCCAAAAGATGTTGTTTCTTTCTTACTAAGGAAGTTATGAGTAGTCCCCGTGTCAACCAATGAAACAAACTTCTTGCCATGTATGGCTACCTACACAAAACTCATCCTTAAGGCATCATCATCTTCTCTAGGCTTGATCTTGCGTCTTATCTTTGCAACCTTCTCAATAACTTGACCTCAGAAGAGTCTTTTGACTTAGGTTTTGATTTTACTTCCTTCTTAAGGTACTTCAATTCCCTGTTTGGTTCACCTAAGCAACTCAATCCTAGCTTAGCTTGAGCTCCATCAAGCTTCTCCTCCATCACTTTCTGCTTAAGTGCACCCACTTGGTACACATTTAATTCTTCCACTTGAAGTGATCCAATCATTCTAACATCTTCCTTCATGGCTCAGTGATAGTACCCAAGTCTGTCAATGTATTGGAGTTCATATTGCTCTATAACAATGGGCTTTTGACCAAGAAAATCCCCCTTAATTTCATCCTCAACTCCCTTGACTTTCGCTTGCAACATGGTGCTTTTCTCCCTTATTCGAACTCACTCATCCATGAGTTCTTGCAGTCTTCAATCACCTTGTCATATCTTCTCATCAAGTGCATCGAGTTAAACACTCCTTCCATGAAGATTACCCATGTCCTTCCGCATGTCCACTATCTTGTCCCCCATGTGTATCAAGTGTTCCCACTCTCGCATAAGTGCTTCATAGCATTTCTGCGTTTCTCCTTTCCAATAATCTGTCATGTCTTCAAGTGTTAGAAATGCTCTTTTGACCATCTTTATTTGTTCAACAAATCTCTAAAACCTTCTTTACCCTCAATGGTCATCAAGCTTCAAATCCCAATACCAACTTCTACCAAAAGATATCAACTGTCACAAAATGTTCACTTCAATCTCCAAATCGTTCAAAGCCCTTGGAATCAGGAGCTTTGATACCATCTGTCATGCCCCTATCTTGGCGGTTGTCTTTCAATCGTACATAGGCAAGTGTGGCACCACTACCCACTTTCTTTTCACCAATACTTATGAGTATGGGCTACACCTAACATTCAACACTTAGTTATTTTTATTTACTTCTACTAAGCATTCATCATTGACACAGTGGAATATCTTTTGCATCATCATCATCATCATCATATCATAAATATGCAAAGCGGAATCACTTTATTTTAATGGGAGTGGCAACTCCCAGATTAGAGTCTACCCAATAATAATAATTCATTCCTTTTACAAGTACAACCTTGCTAGGAAACTCCAAATTTCAACTTAGCAAGCTTTCCAGTTTTTAGTAGTTTCAACTTGCTCATGTCGGGTCGCCCATCTCATAGGGTTGGATTGCCCTTTGCTCACCAACACCCACTTTCTCCTTATGTTCAGATCTGCCCACATCCGTTTCGTGTTATGCAACTTGTCACACTAGGGAGAGACACCCACCCTGCCGGGTCAAGTCACCCTCCACAACTCGTCGCACTAGGCAGACTTTCCCACAACTCATCTGTAACTCATCACAACTTAGTGCCCTCTGTAGCTTATTACACAGGGCATACTTGCCCATAGCTCATCTGCAACTCGTCATAACTCGACGTCCTCCATAGCTCAGCGCACTGGGTAGGAGCGCCCAATTTGCTGGGTCACCCTCTCCAGCTCATCACGCTTGGCAAAGGTGCCCACCTCACCAGGTCGCCTTCCATAGTTTACTATTCCGCCCATCGTGCAAACCCACCCAACTGCAGAACTGTCTGATCGAATCTTGTAACTCATTTCTCCTTCATTGACTTGGTATTATGACCCTCGGTTCGCTTACACCTTACCTTCACCTCAATTGCTTGTCGCCTTGCTTGCCCAAGTGTTAGCTCAATGCTTTATGCTTGGAGTTCTATGCCTCCTTCTCCCAAGTCACCATCTCCATTATATATGGTCCTCCATGTTTTATGGTGGGTTAGCCTACCCAGGACGACCATACAAATCACACATGAAAATACCAAAATAATACATTAGCGAACCAACTTGTCCACCTCCACAAGTCAGCCCGCCCAGGGTGACCAACTCCACAAGTTGGCCCACTAGCTTGTTAGTTTTTTGACACTCCCTATAACTTGTCATGTGTGCACCCATACTTAGCTAATTTTCCACATATTGGGCTTTTTTACTCTCCAAGTAGCTCGTCACAACATTGCACAACTCATCATCGTACAACTCGTCGTTGTACACTTTCTAGGGCATGTTTAACTAAACGTGCCCGCTCTTCATTGAAAGTTGACTCATCGTACATAACCAAAGTTTGTCTCCCGCCATCGCCCATCACATATGATTGCACTGAGCTCGTGGTCGTGACACTTGGTGTCAGGCCCCCGAGTCATCATGGCCACCCTTGGGCAAGTTGAGTGCCCAACATGGGCGCGTTTAACTGAAGTGTGTTGGGCGCGCCCATGTGCGATGGGCGGGCACACCTCGAAACATGCGACGAAGAAGAGTCAACATGATGGGTAAATGACATGATGGACGCGTTTAACCAAGAATGTGGAAAATCAGATAAGTGTTCGATGAGGTGTGGCTAAGAGTTTTTGGGTGATGGTTGAGTTGATTTAGCGGGCCGCCATTACATGAAGGGGTGCGACATGGTACAAGTGTGGGTCAGCTCGGAATAGGTCAAGCTCCTCCAATGTGTTGGAATCCATATAAACAAGTGAGCTTTGATGGTGGAGAGAAATCAACCAAGCGAAATCGCACATCTAAGGAACCAAAGTTCAAAGCGGAGATGAGCCCGCAAGTTGGGAAGAATTAAACACAAAAAAGGTGAACATGTCATGTGGGCCATAATTTGGGTGAATCACAAACCCACTGCTGCTGAACGGGTTCGGGTGGTAGTTTGGGCGGGGAGTGTAGAACAAAGCCAGGTGGGCTGAGCATATAGCACAGGCAGTTGGACAAAGGTGCGTGCAGAGCTGAATGATGGGTGTCGGGTGGGATGAACAGTGAGTGCCGTGTGGAGCTGAACTGGTAGAGTGTGTGAATTGCAGTCAGGTCGTGCAACAGGGCTTGCAGACCGACCTGTAGTGTAGTCAGGTTTTTTAAACTTATGAAATTGGGTTGAGGCACGACCTCCCCGATGATTGTAAATTTAAGTAGAAAATTATATGAATTATTATAATTGAAGATTTGATGTGTCTCTTGCATAATTGAATGTTGTAGTTCTTTGTTATGTTATTCTGCACATAACTATTAAATAAGAATGAATGAAGTAATAAGTAGGCGTAGTTCGGGAAATCTAATGGAAAAAGATAAGTGGAGTTATTTAGCTGGTGCTACACGTAATTAAGTCAAGAAAAATGAATTGGGGCCATGACACTTGGGCCAGCATATGGCCTTGTGTGACCAAGTCAATTTCAGAAATTGACCTAGGCTGTTCGGTGGGAATTTTTTTTATTTTTATTTTTAATTTAAATTTTTAAATTTTTATTTTTTAAAATTTTTAACTTTTATTTCTTTTATTTTTTTCTTAATTAATTAATTAATTATTGTTATTTATTATTTATTTTTATATATATTTCTTATCATGTGGTTTTTTTTAACTTAAAAAGAATCTCTTTTGAAATTTTTATTTTATTTTATTTATTTATATATTATTTTTCCCTTAAATTATATGTTATTTTGAAATATTTTCTTTTTTATTTATTTCTTTTACAATTTTTGTTATTTTTATTTTATTTTTTTGTTTAAATTTTTTATTTTTACAGTTTTTTATTTTTACATTTTTATTGTTTTCACTTTTATATTTGATTTTTTTTGTCATGTTTTTTTTTTTACCAACATGAAAATTACGAACATTTAAAAAAAAAATATCCACACTTAAACACATTAGAAAATTTAAAGTGTAAAAATAAGCACTCTAAACAAGAAGGGTTGATGTTGCATCAACACTTTTCAAAATCAGGATGAAAATCACTAACATTTTTAAAACAATGTTCATACTTGATACATAAAAAAATTTAAAAGTGCCAAAAATAAACCCTCTAAAAATATGTGTTGATGTTGCATGAACACTTTTCAAAATCAGCATGAAAATCACTAACATTTTAAAAAAGTGTTCATACTTGATACACAAGAAAATTCAAAGTGTCAAAAATATGCTCCAAAAAAATGGTGTATTCTAAATAGGTGTATTCTGAATAACCAGTTTCCAAAGCCAGGTTATTTTTTTGCTACCTCAAAAAAACAGGTAATTATTAATTTTCTCGTTTGATTGCTCATTACGTTTTTGGATTTCCATGAATCTTTTGAATTGTTTCCATAAATGTAGTAATAACTCTATTAGCTCTAAAAGGATGAAATAATGCAAAAAAGTGTGCATACTTGGTCAGTCTATCAACTACCAACATGATGACACTCTTTCCTTAAGACTTGGGTAAACTTGTGATAAAATACATTGAGACCTCCTCCCAATGCTAACTTGGAATGGATAAAGGTTGTAATAGACTCGAGGTCATATTACACAAGTTCATGTCATAGTGAGCTTAGTCACATATTTGTATTTCTAACCATGAATAAAATCAATGAACTACAACATTCTAGCATTCGTTTTATTTATGAATATGCAAAATATCACACTAGCCATAAGCATACAAGAACATCAATATGCCTCAATAGTTAGTATCATTCCCCACACTTTCATGTTACATATCAAACATTATTAATCATTCAATGCACAAGTTTGAACACAAGTAAATGCAGATATATAGTTAACTTCGATGAATGGAAACTAAGGGAGGGAGTTCAACTCTCCACCCAACCATATGCCAACTACACTAGAATATTTATTGTAGCTTCCCACCCCCAAGTTAGATTCAGAGTTTGAGTAGTTAAGTGCTCAAGGGAATTTCACAGTAATAAAATTCAATTAGATGAGGGAGAGAGTGCACTATCCGTGTGGTTTATCAACTCCCTCTTGCAATAAGGACCATAGTGACTCTTCTACCTCTTTGAAATAGAGCACATGGATTCACCCTAGGCTTCGCGAAGTTCTACTCAATCCAGGAGTATGATCTCACTCTAAAGGTGGTTTACATTCAATTGCCTCTTCGTAATTTTGGAAAATGATTATAATGGCTTGCTCACAAATGGTGATGGAGTAGACAGTAGCTTGAGTCATCTTCTCATAAATGGAGATCATGATTCCAGGTCACCATCATTAGGCAATAGGTCTAATGCTGAGTGTGGCTAGGCCACATTGTTTTAAAAGCAAGCCATGACTAAGCATTTCTTGCCAGCCCAATTATCTGATGAAGAAAGCCTCAAGAACTTGGCATTGTGCAAGTCTCCCAAAGGAGACATTATATGGTCTAGAGTTTGAATCCTAATGAGGAAGGGGAACAACCATTAGGAGGAGAAGATAACATGGATGAAAAGAGCATAGGTGGTGGGTCTACATTCTTTTCTCCTTTAAGTGTATGGTTAAAATAGCATCAAGTCATGATGAACTACACTACATAATTCTTCTAAGCTTAGAGTTTCCATGGAAAAGGTACAGCATCTAACTTCAAGCTTGAACAAATGAGGATTTGATGCACTTGGAGAAGGCATCATTAGACATCTTGCATCTACCAGGAATCAATGTTGGTCTTTGATCTCTGACATAAACACTTCTATTGTAATGACACAACTCCAAACTATTTTTTGACTATATGGGAACATGAGATTATTTTTGTCAATTCACCTTCAAAATAAAGAATTTTAGTAACTTGCAAACAATTTTTCTTTTGTAAGATTACTAGTTAAATTTTATTATAAATGGGTGAATTTTCAATAGAAGTTGATACCCTTATTGAGTTTCTATACATAGAATCAAATATTTTTATCTTCATCCTTATGAACATTGTGGAAATATTTTCTTCTGCTCACCTTGTATTTGATAAGGGGGAGTAATATTAGTGATTGGTGATCAAACTTCAAGTTTCAAAGTCCTCCAGTCCAACAAATGAATGATCCAACAAGCGAACAATTCAATGAGACAATGATTTAGTGAGTGAACTATTTAGGGAGACAATGATTTAATGATTGGATTATCCATTGAAATGATGATCTAGTGAGCTAGTGAACAATCCTCTAGGACAACAATCTAGTAAGCCAGTTATCTAATAGTAGATTTGATGGTGTACATCAAGTTAGCTTCAATGATCCAACAAATATAATATACAGATAGTAAGGAATTTTATATCGATCTATGCAACAAATTGATAATTAAAACATGACCACATAAAATGATAAATTCATAATGCAAATACTTGTATTAAACGACCAAACCAAATAATGAAAATGACAAACATGTAACCATACTTTTTAAAATTAAAAAATATATATCAATTAAGTTTTAAAATTATTAATTTCATCTATCTAAAATAAAATAAATAAATAATATTATATAATATATATATATATATATATATATATATATAAATAAGTTTTAAAATATTAAGTTTTAAAATTATTAATTTCATCTATCTAGCTACGTATATGACCCAAAAAAACATTATAAATTTAATAAAACTATAACACTTACACATTACTTAATATCTATATATAAAAAAGTAAAAAATTTGAAGTTCCTATTTCGAAATAGGGTTACAATAGGAATAGGAATTTGCAATCTAAAACCCCATTAAATATAGGATTTTTGCAACATTAATACCCATCTTAATCATTTTATTGAAGAATGTCGATGAGCAAGGAATTTTTTTATTATATTTGAAACACAATCACCATATGATCAATAATTTGCCCATAGAATTTCATCCGAGCACAAGTATCAATGTCACTAGGTGACCTGCGTTAATTAAATAGTATTTGATTTGGTTTGAAAGTTCTATGAAATGACAATAATATTAATTTTCATTAACGTATAAGAATTCATAGAGTTTTCAATTTTAGAAACATTTTTTAAAAGGGAATATTAATTTTATTAAATAAAATATATAATTTATAAAAAAATTAAAATAAAATAATAATTTAATTAAAAATTAAAATATTTTTGTTATACATTTATAAAAGGAAAATGATTGTAGTTTGAAAATAAAGAATATTAACTGGTATACCGCGTTTTTTGATCACTTAAATATTTAAAAAATTTCGAGATTCATAATAAGTAAAAAGATAATAATTGATTGGATCTTGTTAAGAAGGTACATGGGAATATATGATATTTATTTATGAATTTGCGAAACACTCAACAATTGCACTTGACATTATTATATTCAGCGTTATCTAAATAGGTATGCTTGTCGCTTTATCTTAACGGTAATAATCTTCCAAAGAAATATATAATCTAGAATAACACTAATGCAAGACCTCACATTAACATAAGTTTTTCAATACCAACCAAAAACAATAAAAAAATCTAATTAAAATGAGTGGTATAACCAATCACATAAATTATGTAGTTTCATAGCATACACCTTATCTCTAACTTAGAAAAAAGTGGTGTAACCAATGACATAGATTATAAAATTCCACATCTTACAAAATATTCCCTAATAAACTTTAGGGTATGCATTAACTAGGCTAGACTCAAAACAAGTGTAACTTTGATTTTTTTTTGCAAAGTTTTAGACCTAAAAACTTGTTTTGTTAATTTTTTTTAGATCTATATTCTTTGCTTTGATAATTACATTTTATTGTTTCTATACTAAATTCATCTCATAACATCATTACATTATTCATATTTACATCATTATTCAACAACATATGTAACTGTGTAGAAAGAACAATATCATCATCTATGTAGCAGAACATAAAGGAACAATAGAAGAAGAACATTCACACATAGAGACACTAGAATTGATCGGAAAGCAATGAAAAACTCATTATGGGGAAAATCATTTCAAATTCTTCTTCTTATGATATTGTTATTGAATGATTCAGAAAAAGAGAGTACAATGATCCATATGTTCAACCATAAACCTATCCAACAAAATCAGCTAAACAACATCCATGAAATGAACCCAACAATGCTCATACTCAAAATCTTGATTTAGAAGCCTGTGATGAATTGTCCCTGTCTAGGTTCAATGAGCGAAAACTTCGATCAAATAAAAAATGCAAGTTTAGGTTCCAGCCACAGGGAGGAAGATGTGTGCGAGTGACTAAGAGCTTCCAGTCGCTCCCTTGAGCCTGCAAGCTAATGACTATAGTCAAAATTTTTCTTTGGAAAGTTAGTGACTATGACCCAAAACCCTAGAAACACATGCAAGCTTCAGACCCTGTAATCTCAGACCTATACCAATCAATCTCTGTGAACTTGCCTCAAACCTTTGTGAGGAAAAATAAAGAAGAGAATTAATAATGCCCCATAATTATTGTCCAAATGAGGTTGGGGTCACTTGTATTTATAGCCTTCCAAGGGTGTCCAATTTTCTTTAGGGCCGACCTGAACAAATATGAACATGTGGGCTTATAATTCAAAAATACACTTTCCCTTATCCATATTGAGCACTTCAATAGTCAAAATTGGTCCTCTTGAGAAAAGGAATCTCATCCCATGGTTGGAATTTGTCACTGAGCTGTGAAATTAACACTCCCCCTCAGCTAGAGAGAAATTCCAACTGCATCACATAATCATCATAAATATCTTGTCATCAAATCATATCCAATCTCAAGTATCATCATCAAATTCATCATTGCTCATCCCTTGCTTATTCCTTCTTATCTCTTGATTGTCCCTGCTAATATGATGAACATTATAGAGTCTAAAAGAAGAAGAATTTGATATTGGAGGGGAGCCCAATCTACCACCCTTTATCCATCAGGGAGTCACTGCTACCACCTGAAATCACTCTAGTGGGGAGCCAAATGCTACTACTTAGGAAACATCAACAGGGAGCCAATTCGATGACCCATGTCAACAATGGAGAGCCTAGCTCAATCTGAAAGAACATCAGGGAGCACATCTCAACCTAAAACCATTTTGGTGAGCTTAGTCTCAACCCGAAACCTCATTAGGGAGAAAAAACATCTTCAACCCCATATCAAGCAATAGGTTATATAGGGGAGCACATCTCAACCCATCCTAATGCCTGTAAATATTCCTAGCAATGGCCCTCAAGAGTCATGTGGTAGAACAATTGCAACATAATATGAGCTTAGGTGAGATACCTGACTTACCAAAAGGTAAAGATCACACGGCCCCAAGCCTCCTCAACTCATTGGCCAAACAGGGAGGGACAATCCTAATAAGCCCAGCTTGTGAGCATGATGCCAACTGGGGTATACTCTACAAAGACCAAAATAGGGGAGATACCTAACTTGTTAATACTAAAAAGGATCACACACATCGTATGGATGAAATATAGGGGTGATACCCTATTTTCCAGAGATCCCTTAACCCCAAGAGCCCTCCATCTTAATTCCACACCCTGGGAGCTTAAATAAGGGGGAAGAGCTGGCTCAGTGTCCTCGATCAACGATGCTCTCTATAGATCATAAATATATCATTGTTCTCATATCTGGTAATCATGATGTCTTAATAAAAGAAGTCTCTAGGTTGGGATCCATGTTCCTTCTCTACTACATTAAACTTCTTGTAAGGAGCAACATTTTCCTTCTTACCTACATCTTGAGGTCTTGCTCGCTTTGGTGACCACTTTCCTTTGGTCTTGTCATTCCCTTTCCAATCTCACTTAGGCTCAGACTTACGCTTCGATTTCTCATAACAGTGCTTCAACTTCCCGATGACTTCCTCCAATGATCGAGGCTCGTCATACTCAATCCAATGCTTGAATGCTAATGACATTCCACAAATAAAACTTTGAACCTTCGTCTTCTCATCCTTTAGATATGGCACATATCTCAACAACTCCAGAAACTCATTCATGTACTCCTCGTTTGTCATAGATCCCATATTCAACTCATAGAATTCCTTAGCCTTACCATCATAATACCTCTCTAACAAGCTATTCTTCCTAAAGAGTCTCTTGAATCCATGCTAACTCAACTCCTCTGTCTTCATGTCTCTCACATGCTTCACATCTTCCCACCAGATGTTTGCATTTCCCTTAAGACTTAAAATAAATATCTTGGCTTTCACGTTCTCTCTATAGTCATGTAGCTCGAATAACTTCTTCATTCTAGGTAACCATGCCTCTTAATATTCCAGTTTCATCAATTCTCCATCGAATCTAGGAGGCTTTGTTTTCTTTAACTCATATGGAAAGTATCCCCTCCGACTCCTCCTGTAACGATGATAGTGATGATGACCATGATACCTATCTGAACCATAATTATAATAGAACCCATAACCACGACCTCTCTTGTCAGTTGTATTCAATAACCTACCATCTCTTATTGTATCATCCATGTCCAACTTGTGCCCACCATGAAACCTACTACCATATTCCCCATAAGTATTTTCCTCATGTCCATAACTAATCTTTGGTTTTCCATGTCTCTGCAAATATGAAAAACTTTTAAGGATCACAACATTGACCTCTGCTCATTTCTCCTATTCCCTGGAAAGTATTTCATGTGACTGAATTATCTTTTCATTATCTACATTGAAACTTCGAATTTCTACCTTTAAACTTCTCAAGGTATCTACTATGTCTGGAGAGTACTCATCTCTTGGCTACTCATCTGATCTATAAGGAGAGTCTTGTGAATTGCAATCCACCATTATGCTAGTCATCTATGATCTTCTTCTTCTTGTAGGCATACCATGTCAGATAACCAAATATAAATATAATCAACATACCTTAGTGAAGTTTAAGGGAGGTTATCTCATATGAAAAAACATTCCAAATCATCATGACACATGTGTATACATAATCATATCAATATGTCGACATCATGCATGATAATACTAACTTCATACAATGACCTCATGCACAATAACCATAACCATGAATATTCATGCATAACCACATGCATCTAGCCCATCCAATTCAAGTATTTGAATCATGCTCTGATACCAATTTGTAACACCCCCTCCCACATTTACCTCATTTTACAATCCCTCTAGGTAAATGTGAAATAGAGTGCCACTATGACATGACCCGACCTCCTAGCTTCAGTTAAGGAAATGAGATCTACAAATGAGACTTACTAATCACAAATTGACATCTTATAGGGACTCTAGATCCCCAAGGGTTCGACCATGGTCAACCATGGTACAACGTCACATTACGACAAGAAATGTCTCAATATGAAAATCAACCATGGTCAACAATGTTTATTTAAGGGTTCATAATATTTATCTTGGGGTTTATATACCATGGGTTTATGTTATTCCCTTTGGTTTATAATCCCTTGGGTTTTTAGTATTAATCCCTTAGGTTTATAATATTTATCATGGCCAACCATTAACAATCAAGGTCAACCATGGGCAATAATGGTCAAACATGATCAATCATGGTCAACCTTGTTTTATAAAATAAATCATGGTCAACCATGAAAAATCATTTCCAACCATGGTCCAATGTCACATTATGAAAAATATTGTCTCTATATTAAAATAAACCTTGGTCAACAATGGTCCAACATCACATTGTGATAAAGATTGTCTCGATATTAAAATCAATCTTGGTCAACCATGGACAACCATGGTCCAATGTCGCATTGTGATGAGGATTGTCTCAATATAAAAATCACCCATGCTCAACTATGGTCAACATTGTTTATTTTAAGTTTTATAATATTTATCTTAGGATTTATATACCTTGGGTTTATAATATTAATCCCTTGGGTTCAATATTATTCCCGTGGGTTCATAATCGCTTGTGTTTTTATTATTAATGTTTTGGTTTTAATATTCCCTTGGGTTTATAATATCAATCCCTTACGTTTATTTATCGAAGGGTTCGTATTCCTAGGGTTTAATATTATTTCCTTGGGTTTATTATTTCCTTAGGTTTATAATATAAGTCCGTTGGGTTTATTGATCTAAGGGTTCATATTCCTACTATTTAACATTATTCCCACGGGTTTAATAGTATTTCCTTGGTTCATAGTATTAATCCCATGGGTTTATTATTCCCTTGGGTTTATAATATCATGTTCAACAATGGTTAATCATGGTCAACCAAGGTCAACCATGTTTTGGAAAATAAATCATGGTCAACCATGGTTCAATGTCGCATTGTGACAAAAATTGTCTCAATATGAAAATAAACCATGGTCAACTATTGTCAACCATTGTCAACGATGGTCCCACGTTGCATTATGAAAACAATTGTCTCAATATGAAAATCAATCATGTACAACCATTGTGAATCATGACTAACCATGGTCGCATTGTGGGAGAGATTGCCTCATGGTCCAAAAATCACATTGTGACAACCATGGGCCAATGTTGCATTGTGACAAAGAGTGTCTCAATATGAAAATCAACCCTGTGTCAACCATGGTCGAACATCAGATTGTAACAAATATTCTCTTAATATGAAAATCAATCATGGTCAACCCCGGTAAACCATGGTCCAACATCAAGCATGGTAAACCAAGTTTGTTTTAGGGTTTATAATATTTATCTTATGGTATATATACCTTTCCTTTATAGTATTAATCCAATAAGTTTAACATTATTCTATTCGGTATTAGTATTTATACCTTGGTTGTATTAATTCCTTAGGTTTATAATATCAATCCCTTTGTTTATTAATCTAAGGGTTTATATTCATATGGTATAATATTATTGATAAGCTTTATAATATCATTCCTAAGGTTCAATATAAATCCATTGGGTTTATAATACATTGGGTTTTTAATATAAATTCCATGGGTTTATAATATTAATAATCACTTATGATTATAATATTAATCCCAATGGTCTATAATATTAATATTTTGCGTTTTCAATGTTAATCCCTTGGATTTTTAATATTAATTCATTGGGTTTATTAATCCCTTGGGCTTTTAATATTAATCCATTGGGTTTATTAATCCCTTTGGTTTATAATATTACTCCCTTAGCCTTATAATATTAATCATTTTTGTTACTTTAATTTCTTAGGGTTTATAATGTCTTGAGTTTCTAATATTAATATTCCCTTTGGTTGATAATATCATGGTACAACATCGCATTATGACAAGGATTGTCTCAATATGAAGATCAACCATGGTCAACCATGGTCAATCATGTCCAACCATGGTCCACCATCACATTGTGGAAAAGATTGTCTCAATACAAAAATCAACCTTGGTCAACCATGGTCCAACATCACATTGTGATAAAGATTATGTCGATATTAAAATCAATCTTGGTCAACCATGGACAACGATGGTCCAACATCTCATTGTGAAAAGGATTGTCTCAATATGAAAATCAACCATGGTCAACTATGGTCAACATTGTTTATTTTAGGTTCTATAATATTTGTCTTATGTTTTAAATACCTTGGGTTTATACTATCAATCTCTTAGGTTCAATGCTATTCCCTTGGGTTCATAATCACTTGGGTTTTTAGTATTAATCTTTTGGGTTTATTATTCACTTGGGTCTATAATATGAATCCCTTGGGTTTATTAATCTAAGGGTTCATATTCTTAGCGTTTGATATCATTTCCTTGGGTTTATAATATTAGTCCCTTGGGTTTATTAATCTAAGAGTCCATATTCTTAGGCCTTAATATTATTCACTTTGGTTTAATATTATTTCCTTGGGTTTATCCCTTAGGTTTTTAGTATTAATCCCTTGGGATTATTATTCCCTTGGGTTTATAATATTATGGTCAACCATGGTAATCATGGTCAACCAACATAACCCATATTTTGTAAAATCAATCATGGTCAACATGGTTCAACGTCGCATTGTGATAAAGATTGTCTCAATATAAAAATCAACCATGGTCCCATGTCGCACTGAAAAAGTTTGTCTCAATATGAAAATCAATCATGGACAACCATGGTCAATCATGATCAACCATGGTCAATAACCATGGCCACATCGTGACAAATATTGTCCCATTTTCCAACTTCACATTATGACAACCATGGTCCAAGGTTGCATTTTGACAAAGATTTTCTCAATATGAAAATCAAGCATAGTCAACCATTGTCAAGCATGGTCCAACATCGCATTGTGACAAAGATTCCATCAATATGAAAACCAATCATGTTCAACCGATGTCAACCATCGTCCAACATCGCAATGTGACATAGATTGTCTCAATATGAAAATCAACCATGGTCAACCATGCTTGTTTTAGAATTTATAATATTTATCTTCGGGTATATATACCTTGGCTTTACAATATTAATTTGTTGGGTTTAATATTATTCTCTTCAGTTTTAGTATTAATCTCTTGGGTTTATAATATCAATCCCTTGGGTGTATATTTCTATGGTATAATATTATTGATAGGGTTTATAATATCATTCCTAGGGTTTAAGATAAATCCATTGGGTTTTTAATAAAAATTTCATGGGTTTATAATGTATTGAGTTTCTAATATTAATAATCCCTTTGGTTGATAATATCATAGTCCAACATCACATTTTGACAAGGATTGTCTCAACACGAAAATCAACCATGGTCTAGCATGGCAACCATATTTTATAAAATCAATCATGGTAAATCATGGCTAACCATGGTCCAATGTCACACTTTGAAAAATATTGTCTCTGTATTAAAATCAACCTTGGGCAACCATGGTCCAATGTTGCATTGTGGTAAAGATTGTCTCGATATTAAAATCAATCTTGGTTAAACATGGACAACCATGGTCCAACATCACATTGTGACAAGGATTGTCTCAACATGAAAATCAACCATGGTCAACTATGGTCAACGTTATTTATTTTAGGTTCTATAATATTTGTCTTATGGTTTAAATACCTTGGGTTTATACTATCAATCACTTAGTTTCAATGTTATTCCCTTGGGTTCATAATCAATTGGGCTTTTAGTATTAATCTTTTGGGTTTATTATTCACTTGGGCCTATAATATGAATCCCTTGGGTTTATTAATCTAAGGGTTCATATTCTTAGGGTTTAACATTATTTCCTTGGGTTTATAATATCAGTCCCTTGGGTTTATTAATTTAAGGGGTGATATTCCTAGGCTTTAATATTATTCCCTTGGGTTTAATATTGATTCCTTGGGTTTATCATCCCTTCGGTTTTTAGTATTAATCCCATGGGTTTATTATTCCCTTAGGTTTATAATATAATGGTCAACCATGGTTAATCGTGGTCAACCAAGCTCAACCATATTTTTAAAAATCAATCATGGTTAACCATGGTCCAACATCACATTGTGACAACAATTGTGTCAATATGAAAATCAACCAAGGTCAACCATTGTCAACTATGGTCCCATGTCGCATTATGACAAAGATTTCCTCAATATAAAAATCAATCATGGACAACCATGGTCAATCACGATCAACCATGGTCACATTGTGACAAAGATTGTTTCAATATGAAAATCAACCTTAGTCAACCATGGTCCAACATGTCATTGTGACAAATATTCTCTCAATATGAAAATCAATCATGGTCAACCATGGACAACCGTGGTATAATGTTGCATTGTGACATAGATTATCTCAATATGAAAATCAACTATGGTCAACCATGTATGTTTTTGGGTTTATAACATTTATCTTCTAGTATATATACCTTGTCTTTATAATATTAATATGTTGGGTTTAATGTTATTCAATTCGACTTGAGTATTAATCTCTTGGGCTTATTAGTGTCTTGGGTTTATAATATGAATCTCTTGGGTTTATTAATCAAAGGGTTTATATTCCTATGGTATAATATTATTGATAGAGTTTATAATACCATTGATAGGGTTTAATATAAATAATTTTGGTTTATAATCCATTCGATTTTTAATATAAATTTCATGGGTTTATAGTATTAACAATTGCTTATGTTTATAATATTAATCCCAAGGGTTTATAATATTAATCTCTTGGGTTCTCAATATTAATCCCTTGGGGCTTTAATATTAATCTTTTAATTTTATTGATCTCTTTAGTTTATAATATTAATCCCTTAGCCTTATAATGATGATGATGATGATGATGATGATGATGTTTAACGTCTGCTGAGACCAAACAATGGTCTATCGGACCTAAAGAAACAAATTATTTATTTTGATTTAAGATTTTATTCCTATGCTCAAAAAGCTTGGAGAGAAGCCTCCCGAGCTCACTATAATTTTGACATTGTAAAAGGCTAGGAAGGTCAATATTGTAACAAAGATTGTGAAACTAAGATCTAATGTGATTGTACACGGGGCACTCTAAGAGGAAGTGGTTTTCCGCCTCGATGTTCCTATTCTCACATATATGGCAGATCCTTTCCATCCATGGCATTTTAGGAACTGCCCAATGACCTATTTCACTATGGAGTTCATGAGAATTCATTCTAATCTTTGCTATATTAATTTTCTTCTTTGAGCTAGTTTAAATAGAGAGATACTTTTGATCTTCTAGGGTGGGGTTGTTGACCTTCTTATAATAACTTAATTTTCTTTTAGCCGCTAAATATTTCTCACACCACATTTTTTCTTTGAACTTAGAAGTAACAATATCTTTAATGTTATTTATGTTTTGCAATGCATCATTTTTGTTAATCTCCCAATAGTTTAACCAGGCCCTTGTGTCTTTATGCCACCCTCGATTGAGCCTCAAGTGGTTTTGGCTGGAATTTAAAGCTAGCTTAGGAAGTCTATGATCGTCTATGTTATTGAGTTTGTGCTTGTACAACAGAAACCTAAGCATAGTTAGGCTCTCAATAGGGGAAAGACCTGCTTCTATAAGGAGAATAGGATAGGGTGTATTACTTTTAATTTTCAGGTTATAAGTTATAAAACAATTCTGGATTTGTTTAATCTTTCATCATGATTCTCTCGAGATGCTGCAACCCCAAACCTCACAGCCATATAAGATAATAGCAGTGACTAAAGTTTCAAAGAGGAACTTCTTTCTATCCCACATTACGAGGTTTGCTATTTTACAATTATTTTCAAGACCAAAATAAGCTTTCCACCCCCCATTAATCCTTTTCTCAATGCTATGGTTTCAGTTGAGCTTGTGATGAATATCAATTCCTAGGTACTTGTAAGAATACACTTCCTCCAAGTTATTATTGTCATACATAAAATTAGCGTAAGTGTCCTTCTTAGATTTGATAATCATAACTTTTGTTTTGTCAGTGTTAACCATCATACCCATGGTAGAGCAGAAATCCTTAAGAAGCTTGAGTTTCTTATCAAGATCAGATGGGCACCTTGCCAAAAGAACAATATCATCAGCATAGAGAATAAGGATGACGACTATCCCAGCTAAGATCGTGCCATCACATCCTTCTTCCTCTAAATAGCCTTCGAGCTTATCGATGTAAATGCCAAATTGGGTAGGGGAGAGGGGGCAACCTTGTTTAACTCCGATGTTACAATTAATATCGTTCGACCACCCCTCATTTCTCTTTAGCTTGGCAATTACATTCTCGTATAACCTTATAGTGGCAGCTCTCAACTCGAGATGAACCTTTAGCTCTTCTAATCTATTCCAAAGGTTTTATCTAGGAACCGTATCGAAAGCCTTTTTAAAGTCCACAAAGCAGCAAAATAAATTGGATTTATCATTACGACATTCCTCTGCAATGATCCTAAGCATAACAAGGTGGTCTATTGTTGAGTGATGCCTTCTGAAACGTGCTTGGCCTTTAGCCCGCTTACCTTCACTTTCAAGCCATATGCTTAACTTCTTTTCCAAAATACTACCATATAACTTGGTTAATAATATATATGTATTAACCATATATATATGCATGTATATGGTTAATACACATCTGATCCTGTATTATTTATGAATTTAGATCCTTGTTTCTTGGATAGTAGTATGTTGCTGTGATTCCACAGGTTCTTTTGAAGCTGGGCAGACAAAGAGGAAGCGGTGAAGCTCTATCAAGAAGGAGAGGAAATTAAGCACAAGACTCAGGTTGGTCTTCTTGGTCCTCCTCTCGTCTATTTTCATAAATGGAAACAACAGTAGACTTTGATTGTTTGTTTCTAAGATAGCCAGCCATCTTAGTGGGAATAGCAGCATCCGAGTGGACACTATTCCCAGATAACAAAATGGCGACTGCGCTGGGGAGCGACTAGATTACTTGTTAGCCTATCTGTCCTTGTTTCTTTTATAAACTTACAGACAGAGCCTGAAGTCAAGCCAGCTAGCCTTCGAACTGCATTTGTCATACAAATGAAAAGTAGATCAATGCTGCTTCAGTCTATCTCCGTGTTTTGTTTATGAATTAAACAATAGATCTACAAGCAATCTAATTGCCTAAGTGGTGGCTCTAGTAACCTCTTAGATCACCCTTGTGTTTTACATACACTGATCTTTACTTATTCGGCCTAAACACCTAAACTAGATTGCAAACTGTGAGTGAAATCCTATTTGAAGTCTCACACTGCTACCATCGCACCCTGCCTTCAAGGCAGTCTGTATGCATCGCACTTCCCGAGCGCAGTAGGTGCGCTGCATACTGAGTTCACTGTGTAACAGGTGCGATGGTCAGGGAAGGTTAACTTTACCCTCCGACTATGGATTTTTCTCACTGTTTTCAGTCTTATTCAAGAGTTTTGCTGTCTGTAGTCAGTTTACTTCTGTGAAAACCCCCTTCTCTTGCATTATTCTGCCTCCTTAGTGCAAAGAACTATAAATGTTTTTATGTATTATGCGTCGTTTTTAGTTCTCTTTTGCAAAAAGTAGCATAGTCGAACTGTCATCTCTAGATCTGAAAGTGTCATAACTGTGATTTTCGGTTTTAGAAAGCAATCCCATTGTTCTGGATAGTCGATTATACAGTTACTATTTCATAGGATTTGAATTAGTAGTTTTAAAGTGTCGAAAAGCAATTTCCATTTCAAAATCGCAAAGTGTCTCTCTCGCTTTCACTTCGTTTTGAAAAAGAACTTTGTTGAGTACTGTCGCTTTAAAAGTAATTCAGTTTTGCACATAGCTTTCTTAACGTCATTCACACATTAAGAGAGTTGAAAACAAATACATGCATGTGCATTTGCATTTTGATTGCTTGGCTTGATTTAGGAATGTGCATTTAGCGTGTGCTATGTGCTTTGTGAAGAAAATATTCTTGACTTTCTTCCCTTTAGTAGCTAGGATTTTCATTGCTGAAAGAAGATCAAATGTTTGTTTATCACCTTATACTGCATTTTAGGAATTATATATACATCACGTGGTGAACCTGAAAGGAAAATTATTAAGCAATATCAACTTAAAATAAATTTAATGAATCTAACAACACTTTGGAACTTAACGCACAACATCTAGAGGTCTAGGCTAGAGACGCATTCCGGCGTCGTAAAACCTGGTAACTATTGTTTTCAGTGTTGGTTGGGTGTTTCCTCCACTTTGAGACGGCAAGTGCCAGTACGGACTTGTGCTCCCACGTACCATCGAGTATATATTGGGAGACCACAATAGGCTGCATCCTTTATCCTTAGGAAGCCGTGTCTGCCGCCTTATCGATCACAATGCACCGAACACAACATTTGGGAAGATTGACTGCCGTACCGTAAAAAGTATTCTGCAGTTTTGCTATTGGTTTGCTAATCCTCTCTACCTAGATCTCCAGAGAAGTCCATTTTTCTCCTTTTCAGACTCCTTAAAGGAAAGGGTCCTCTGAGAACTTGTCACTTCAAGCTCAATAAAAATCGAAGGCGACTAGAGTCATCTTTTGTTTTTTCTCGACTCCTTAAAATTGAAAAAACAAGTTGTGTCCAAACGTCTAAAAATTTATTTTAATCGGAATAACGTCACAAATTCCCCCGTTGATCTTCAGGTTGAGAAAATGGAGTCTACCAACCAAGGATTTCCCCTTGGAGGAAATCCTAGTCCCTTCTCCTCTTTGGGAGATGTTGGTCCACCCCATATGGCCACTTTGTCACTTCCAGGATTGACAATTCGTTTGCCTGTCTGGCTCTTCTCTACCTCTGTTGTTCAAAATCCCGTAATTCCTGAACAATATAATTAGCAACTAGACGACACTAGAGTTGCCTCCCAACCTTCTACTTCATCTGATTCTCCTTCTCCTCCTTCCTCTTCGCTTGATAAAGCTGATAAAGATTTAAATAAATTAAATGAGAAGAAGAAGAAGCATAAAGAGAAAAAGGAAAAGAAGAAAAAGGAACCAAAATCGAAAGGGAGTAACCAAGTATCATCTAGCGAAAATTCACATACCGCACAGTCAAAACCCAAATCTCCTTGTGTCATTTACAATGGAGACCACTATCACCGAGATTGTCCCTGCATCCCTTGGATCTTAGGGGATTGGTCTCCTCGTTTGCACAATCCAATAGCATCAACCTTTGGCGATCATGTTGAATGCTCACCATCAACCAGTGAAAGTGAAGCACATGGACAAAGAAGGAATCATAAACTTCCTTGTAAGTTGTGTGAAGGCAGTCATGCCGTCCACCGTTGTCCCTTCCTTGATGAGGCTAAAAGAGTTTTGGATGATCGTCCGTTTTCACCGCTACGACTTCCTCCTAGATATAAAAAACTCTTGCCAAGTCCTCCACCGGTTGAGAATCCGACTGGCCCGTCATTATGGTCGGTTGAGGATCTATAATTGAAAATGAACCCTCTGAATCCATACCAGATGAAAGTCAAAGGGTCAATACGACAGTTGATCCGGTCTTGCCTTCAAAGTGTTCATTTTTGAATGATACCATCACTGAAGAGAAAGAGAACGTCACCGTTCAAATTCTTTTCATCAACACAGACTCCGATGAGCTTGGGGGCAGTCCTCCCATTCCTTTATCGTAGGAAGGAAGTTTATCAGAGTCATACTCGTCCGTCTATTCGGTCCCACCACCAAGCAACCTAGTTGTTTCCTTCGACTGAAATCTACTAGGCAGACCCCGCTTACCGGCCAGTGTACCATTCAGAATCATTGTACAAGCTTACAGAATGGTTATGGTTGATACCATCATCGATGAAGGGGCTTCTGTGAGTATCCTTTCCTCAACTGCTTGGAAAGCGCTTGGTTTGCCATCGCTTTTGCTTGAAATGAGAAATCTGACAGGCTTCGACAAGGGAACCAGTCGACCTTTAGGGATCCTTCCAAATGTGCCCATTACTTTGAGAAGGAAAACCGTTCACATGAACGTGATGGTAGTTCAAGGACCCTTGGATTATAATCTACTCCTTGGACGCGACTATATTTATTGCATGAGAGCCATCGTCTCCTCACTCTTTAGAGTAATGTGTTTTCCGCACGAAGGCAGAATGGTCAAGCTCGTAGACCAAATGTCATTCCCCGGTTCACACATCGCAAATAGTCAAATGCCATCCCTAAATGGTCTTTTCACGCAAGGAATTTCTCATCGATCTCCAGTCCGTCCACCTGATGAACGCGAGTGATTCAGGGGGATGTGATTGAAACCCAGGGGGGGCATGCACCCTGGTCTGTTTCGGTAAGAAAACCTTGGGTATAGAGTAGGTTTCCGCGGAGGATATATGACTAGTTTGACGAACCCGTCCTTACAGGAAAATGGGATTAGGCCAGAATAAGATACCTTCGTTAAGGTTATGCTGAGTGGCATGCGGTCGCACCACTCCCCTTTGTCTATTTTGGTAGGCATCGTCAAGGAAGCTTTCTGTCTGCTATGCAAATGGAACTTTCGTGGTAACCTGGAAATTTTTCGCTATACCTGGGGGCATGCAAACCTTTCTGCATGCAAGCAAAGAGCGGCTATTTATTTTTTAAATTTGTAGGACCTCTAACCCTTTAAACCCGTAAGGCTAGTCATTTCCTAACTTACATAAAGAAAGGATTCAGGGAAAAGCTTTAAAGATGTAAGCCCCTTCAAAATAACATCTTGAATGAGACATTCTTATCATACGACTAGCGAGCAATGTTACCGCAGGGTTCAAGCTCGTTAAAAAATAAACCCCCCACGAGCAGTTTTAGCGCATAATTCAAGCTCGTTAAAAAATAAACATAAGTCATGAGCAAATGTTTCCCCTAGCGTTTAAGCTCATTAAAAAATGAACCGGTAAATAACCATCGCGAATGCCTTATCGCCAGCTTTTGAGCCTTGGTCGTGTTCTCATCATCATCTCCACTCTATTTTTAGTCGATCATTCACCCCCATATGATTATTTAGCCCTTCAAGGAACATCTGTGAAGAGTGATTCTACTGCCGTGATTGGAAAATTCCAAACCTTACCTGGAATTAGCTGTTAGTTGAAATCATCACTCGTTCCTCAAAAACGAGTCTCCTTTAAGCTCTTTTCAATTAACTCGTAAAATATGAAAAGATTGTCGAGCGATTGGCCTCTCCGGCTTATTAAAGTAATCAGAAGTGTTATCCCTCCTCTAGATTTTAATCTTTCTGGATTTGAGGGATTATTACACAAAAATATCGAGTGCTTGTCTTGTTCGGCTCGTTAAAACTATCGAAAATTCATCCCTTTTTTTATTATTTTATGCTTTTTCAAACTTAAGGGATTACACAACGAAAAAGAATCTTCGGAGTCTTCTTTCCATTTCTTTCAGACTCTCTAAAATTGAAAGAGACCGAGTTATCTTTGTCGTTAAAATCGTTAAAACTAAATAGCGACAAACTCATCCAACAGGACGAGAACGAGTTTAATTGTCGCTAGGCTTGCTAAAATATAGCGACAGGTTCGCCCAAAGGGCAGATTATAGAACAAGCATATGTTATCCTCCTCAAGCTTGACAAAAATAAAGAGGTACTGGTCAGCAATGACTAGGGAAAATTGGGAAGAAAACTTGAAAAAACTTTATTGGTAGCAAGTCTCTCTTGAACATGACACTTTCCTTCCGCATCCATGCCACATTAGGTTGTTTCGTTCACTAGTCATCACCATTGGTTCGTCACACCATCCATTTTTGGGGTTAACGCTACCAATCCATCATCAATGTCACCGATATGTTCAAGAGAAGTCATTCAGACAATTTACCTGTATCTCACCCACTGCAATACATTCATGCTCCATTCCTTCATGAACGCCACCCTGAACCCTGTATCGTCAGATTATTTTCACCTCCAAAATCATTTGCTTCGTTCCGTGTCATTGATGTGGGATTCTAAGGCCCTCCTGTGACGGGTCGCTTCTTGTCAACATCAGCTCATTATCCAAGAAGTTGAGTTAGAAACAAACCTTTCAATACTTTCATGCTTGCATGTCTCAATGGCAAGTTTCTCACTTTCAGCGACAGGTTTACATCAATGGCCTTTGACTGAGAGATTTTATGTGGTGTTCGACGCCAAGTCCTTTTTCATACCACGTGAATTGTACAGTAGTACCTTGAGGGTCATTGTCATTATTGGTGATTCCTCTCGCGCCTATTAACATCTTACATCATTCGCTAATAATCAGGCGATGTCTTTCCATGTTCGACTCCATAAAATTTTTCACATGGATCGACTTGTACTCCGAGTGAAGATTGAACAAGTTTTGAAGACCCCAGATCTAGTTTCATCCATATGGGCTGCGATATATTCATGAATATAAAGACATCAAGTGTACATCATTGTCGAACAGATGATCATCCAAATCAAAGGATGATGAGTCCATATCATCAATCTGTCACACAGACGATTGTCTATCCTATGTACATGAAAATGAATTTATAAAGTTGAGCATGGGAATGCCCGCCTCAGCTAGATCATGAAAAAATGTTGTCAAAATAATGTAATGTATTGTATTGTATCTTATTACAGGTCACCGCCCAGCTCGGAAAAACTTCAGATCCTCATAGTAAAGAATTTCATCCGACATCAGAAAGATTAACGACCTCATGCTTTAGGGGGCAACTGTTATAGACATTTTTGGGCACTTCAACCCCAATCATAAATGTCCATAAAATGAGGGCTCCTAAGTCCCTAAAAGTGTTGCTTCATTGCCTAAATGAACAAGGTCAACTGATTACATCATCTCCCAGAAGTTCTCCATTGAAAACTTCTCATAAATGGTCAAAACTGGACCATACTGAAAGCTCAATGCAGAGGGTACGATGCATATCATCTTCCGAATGTACAGGGTGCGATGCATACTAATTTGCTCCTCTGTAGGGTGTGATGGTCGAGAATGGACAAATGGCAGAAACCAAAATGCAAGGTGGAAGATCATGGAATCTTCCAGAAGCTTCCCCTCTAACACTTGCCTCTCCATTTTTGACTAGGGATGAGTAAGAGATCATCATTCTCCAAGTGGAAGCAGGAAATATCAGAGAGAGGACACTAATCAAGATCCTAGAAGATGACTCACCTCTCTATAATCATCTATATATGGATCCCTCATCATAGAGATTCGGAGGCTAGAATTTTGTATCTTATAGAGAAGTGCTGTTGGTTTTCTAGTGTACATTCGCAGTGTTGGGTGATCTAGCTTTGCTTGAGGTGAAGAAGGGCTTCTTAGCTGGAGGATGATGCTGGGTCAGAGCACATGGTTGTAATCCTCTTGCTACTTTTCATCTGAATAAAGCTATTCTTGTTTCCTTCCATATTCTTGTCTAGTTGTTTAGATATGCATGTATATGGTTAATACACATCTAATTTCGTATTATTTATGAATTTAGATCCTTGTTTCTTGCATAGTAGTATGTTGCTGTGATTCCACAAGTTCTTTTGAAACTGGGTAGACAAAGAAGAAGCGGTGAAACTCTATCAAGAAGGAGAGGAAATAAATCGCAAGACTCAAGTTGGCCCTCTTCGTTCTCCTCTCGTCTCTTTTCATAAAAGGAAACAATAGTAGACTTTGATTGTTTGTTTCTAAGATAGCCACCCATCTTAGTGGGAATAGCAGCATCCGAGTGGACACTATTCTCGGATAACACATGTGTGAAATATACTTGATAGCTTATGGTTCCTTGACTCGGTAAGTAAATAGATCATTGTTGTATTCTGTTACATGTTCTGTTGTTCTCTTGTGTTGTTTCAAGTGAATAACTCATCGAGGAGAAGGAAATGATAACTGAAGCAGTGCAATGAAAGCTCCATCGAAAACCTTTTGAGGTAGGCTCTTTCAACAATGATTGTTTAAGGAAATTAGCTGTTGCTTTATCTTGTTGTGACTCGACCCACTCTAGGGCTGGAGGGGTTGCCTTTGTTCGCAGAGGGAACATTTCCTACATCACAAGTTGGCGACTCCACTAGAGTTAACCATCAGTTTGCCCCTTTGGTTGTTTTCAACCTCGGTGGTCCCGAGCATCATGACTCCTGTTCCATTGTCTCCTTCGTTTGAATCATGAAACAATGATTCCAAGGTTGAGCCTACGCCTTCTTCCCCTGTTTTTTCATCCTCCTCTCCTCCTTCGCCTGGTGAAAGTTCTACATCCAGTAACCAGGAGGCTAAGATGAAGAAGACGAAGATGAAGAAGAAGAAGTCAGATAAGTGAGAGGCCACCCGTGGAACTATTGCTACGAGTACATCTCAGGTCGGAACACCTTTTGATCCTCTGCGGAAGGTTAAGTTTCCTTGTAAATTGTGTGAGGGTGACCATCTTCTTCGTGATTGTCTTGGTATTCCCAGGGTCTTAGAAGTATGGTCTCACGATCTGGCTTGTCCCTCATTGTCCTCTGAACCTCATGTCGATGTTACACCATCAACTGGAAGTGGTAAGAAGAAAGGGAAAATTCGATTCCCCTATAGGCTATGTGAAGGCAACCATCTCCTTTACCTTTGTCCACTCATGGATAAAGATTCCACTGTTTTGGAAAGTCTTACAACTTCTTCACCTCCACTTCCAGTTGGTTATCAGAGGATCTCCTCAGACCCTCTCCCCGTTGACAAAGAGATTGACTTGGATTCTTCTCTTGTCCATCCTCCTCTTCCCAAGCCTGGCTGTGTTCAACTTGTTCCTGACCAACCATTGGTCGGAAAGAGTGTCGACTTGGGTTCACCACCAGTTGTTCGCTCTGTTCCAGAACAGCATCATGATCACATTGCTCATGTTCTTCTTGTATCGTCTGATTCTCCTGAGTTCGAGAATGACCCTCCTATCCCAGCTGATCAAGAGAGTCCTTATTCAGTTCCTATAGGCTGGGGGGGTTCATATGATGCCCCTACCAAGTAGTTTTGTTGTTTGCTTTGATTAGAGTCACTTGACTACATTCTGCCTTCCATCCTATGTGCCTTTCCAGATTACCATACACGCCTATAATAAGGTAGTACCTGGCACTCTCTTGGACGAAGGTGCGTCTGTTAGCCTCATGCTTTCCACTACTTGGCAAGCTTTGGGCTCCCCACAGCTTGTGTCTGTCACTCAAAATCTCTTAGCTTTTGATGGAGGAACTCGTCAACCTTTCGGGATCCTTCCAAAGTTCCCTGTTACTTTGGGAGGCAAAACTGTCTATATAGACATGATGGTTGTCCAAGGTGCTTTAGATTTCAGTCTTCTCCTTGGCTGTGATTATATTTATGCCATGGGGGCTCTTGTTTCTTTGATTTTCCATGTGGTTTGTTTTCCGCATGACGGAAGAATGGTGACCATAGATCAATTGTTGTTCTTTAGTCACCTGGTGCCTCCTGTACAATCATTATCCCCTATCAATTCCTGTTTGCTAGCAGTACCTTCCACGCCACAGGTCAATTATGTGGCTACCCGTTCCATCTCCACATTTGGTTCCACTTGGAGATTTCTTGGATCTCTTACTCATCCTTGGGTGAATTCAGAGAGGCAAGTGGCATAGGAGAAGTTTCTAGAAGATTCCATGAGAAACCACCTAACAAACTGTCTCAGACATTTTTCCATCCTCGTCCATCGCACCCTATAGAAGGCCTAATCAGTATGCACCGCACCCTGGCAGTGTACCACTCAGTATGCATCACACCCTGCCAGTGGAGCAGTCAGTATGGTTTAGTTTAGGCCATTTTTGGATGGTTCCTCAGGTGGAACTTTTGGGGAATGGTGTAATCAGATGACTATGTTCTTTTAGGGTATGAAACAACTCTTTTAGGGGTTGATTTCCCTAGTTTATCGACATATAAGTTTGGGGTTGATGTGCCCAAATATGTCTATAACATCGCGCACTGTTGATAACTAGCTTGATCATGTCATCAGAGGATTTATGACAGAATTCACGGTCAATACCTCTGTCAGCTACAATGAAGTAGAGCGACACTTCTTCAAAGGACTGTGAGGTAAGTATTTAAGATCTTTGAATACTTGTATTAAAATGCTCTTGTCTGAAAAACGGGTTATGCAATTACCTTGATGTTTAGAGCTACATGAAGTGGAAAGTTATTCAAGGATATAAGGAGAACAGGTCTTGAATATAGCCCATTGATTGAGCCTCCCCCGAGTGATGACGAAGGAGTAGCACAAGATTCTCTGCAGAGTGTTGTCCACTTAATAAGGTAAGGGTTCCTATGAATACCCCATCCACCCACACCACTTCCATATTCAACTCCACAACATACACCTTCGCCCACACCACCACCACCTCCACCACCGTTCAATATAGCGAATACCGTGAAGTTGCCTGTTTTCAAGGGCTTTGGAAAAGAGGATCTAAACTAGTTTTGATTCGTTACGAAGGCTATGTGGCAAGCCCAGAACATTAGAGATGATTAGATGAAGAAAGAAACATTGGTTACTTCTTTACAGGATTGTGCGCTAACATGGTACATTAATTGCTACACTGATAACCCGATAGCTGCGTTGGCAGACATTCAGACTGCACTGAATAAGGAATTCAGTAGGCCTAGGTCTGAAGCGCAATCAATAGTGGGATTCAAGGAAATCATGATGAAGCTTGGTGAGACACCCTGGCAGCTGGATCAGAGATTGAAATGAAAGATCCACGAACTAACATGAATATTACGGATGGGCAACACCATGAATGGTTTGTTGCTTCGATCTTGCCTCATCTAAGGGTTGCTTTATCACAACAAAATATTGGGACCCAGGCGAAAGACCTAGAGATTGTGATGAGACTGCATGAGACACTAATTCAAGATGCTGCTTTGGGAGTTGAACAGATTCACATGGAGTTGCAGAATCTTTGCCTAGAATTCCAAAGTTTGAAGAAGGATAGAGCGACTCAGCCAGAAGTGCACCAAGAAGTTTGGTGTTTGAAATGTAAAAGTTGGGGGCATGATAAAGATCATTTCCTTGTCTTCGCGAATTATTTTTCAGGAGGAGAGTTGATGCCTCTAAGGTCGAAAGCTCAAGCAGGGCCAAGTACAGTGCCCGCACTGTGGTATGTTATCTATCACATAGCTAGAAAACATGTGATAGAAAACTGTCACTTACTACAGAAATTTGTATAGACACTGCAACAACTCTTCTGCAACTTTTACAAATTAGTAGGTCACGATGAGAAAAAATTCTGTATGTATGAGTTAATGATGGAGAGAACGCCTGCGTATCGGATGCAAACAGATACTCAGCCTCTAGATCAAGGCGCCGAGGGAGCACGAGGAGGATATTAGGGGCACAGATGAGGCCAAGGTGGAGGAGTTCCTACGAGAGCTCAGGGACAAGTTATTTGCTACAATTGTGGAGGGCTAGGACACTACGCACGAGAATGTATGAACCCAATGCACTTGTCATGCTGATACTATACTCATTTTGATCATGTGACAAAAGACTACCCTGTATTAATAGCTAAGATGCAGGAAAAGGGGACACAACCTCAGCAACCCATCCAGAACCTATAGATGATGAGGGTTGAGCCCTGTGAATAAGATCCTAATGTGAATATTTTGATGTGAAGTGGAATGATGACTGGTGAATATAAGGGAAAGAAGCGTGAAGAAAGTGAATGGGTTCACAAAGCTCCAAAGAAGGAGGTTGGCTTTAATTTAGAGTATGCGAAAGAAAACTTCATGGAAGTGAGGAAAAGCTTCACTGAGGCTTATACCTCAGGAATTCAGGATAAGCAGACTAAAGAAATGGACCCATCCATGCTTACTACCTTTTTGGAAACTTTTATGAAGTTGCTACGCGATAGCAAGGCCATTAAAGGATTAAAGGAGTTGATAAATAAGTGTGATGGTAAAGAAAATGCTCTTGAGGGATCGCGCGTGGTCAGGAAAATTGGTAAGAATAAGGCAAGAATAGGGTGTGAGATGAGGTTCACTGTGCAAATAGGTGAATATGATATGGAACAAGTTATTCTAAATCTTGGGTCAGATGCGAATGTGTTGCCTAAGCAAACTTGGGGGAGAATGGGGAGACCTGCACTGCAGTGGTCTCCAATTAAGGATGGTGAATTAGCGAAAGATTATCCCCATGGGCAGATTGTAGGAAGGGACAATAGATATTGAAGGCGGGAGCGCGTTGGCTGATTTCGAAGTGATAGAGATTTTCGATGACAATAATCCCTACCCCGTGCTCCTTGGGATTGACTAGGCTATTGACATGAATGGGGTGATAAATTTGAAGAAGTGGACAATGTCATTTGAAAGAAAATCGCTTCGCATAGTAGTACCTTTGGACCCTACAGAAGGACCGTGGTATACTAAACCGGTCCATGATTATGAAAGTGACGATAATTTAGACCAGATTTATAAGATAACGACACGAGATCAAGATTGGGTGAATATGAAAGCTGATGGAAGTATTGCATGGGACCATGAAAGATCCTGTACATCAAATTTAGATGAGGAATTGGAACACTGGAAAAATTGATTGCATGAAGTATCTACGCTACGCTGTAATATGATGACTAAATCGTTGCGCTATTTATCATCGGAGGTAAGACATTTTCCTTATTATGATGATTTAAGTGATTTCGATAAAATTTTAGATGCATTTGGAAGGGAAGTGCCAGAGAAGCATCGCTTCCAAGCCTTGGACTTGGCATTGCACACTACGCTTGCAAGATGGTGGGGTATTCATAAAGACAATTTTGATGGGTGGCGCGAATACAAAAGGATGATGAGGGTTTGATTGGGTGGCCTAAAAGTGTGATTGACAGAGAAATATGATGGGAGGAGTGATCCACGTGATCACTTAGGAAAATGGATTGATGCTTATGGCGCAAAGCTGCAACTGGAATGGGTGCATTTGTTTTGTCACACTTTGGATGTTATACCAATGAATTGGTACCTAAAAACAAAGCTCTGACATGGCACAGATGAATGGGATATTTTGAAATAGGGGTTCTTGATGACATTCAACTTTGAGGATGGATTCGAGTGCATTTATGAAGCATTGCAGGAGGTCAAGGCAGTTATATTCAGAATCCCATAGGATCCCTTGGATTTGATTCAACCAGATTAGACCACCCAGCTACACCACGCGTTGGAGTGCTACAATGTGACTGTAGAAGAAGAAGAGTAGGATCCAAGGAACATTAATATCCCGGAGGTAGAAGGTCACCGCGAAGTTGAGGGACCATAGATAGAGAATCCACTGAAAACTAGACAGGTGAACATTAGAATAGAGGCGGAGCTGAAGTTTGCAAAGATAGGGGACTATTGGGATGATGCTACAGTGGATAAGGTCGTTGATTTGCTCTGCGAGTACCAAGATTTGTTCATTACAAAATTTTCAGACTTGAAGGGGATAATAGGTGATTTATGAGTGATGAAAATAACATTGAAACTAGACGCGAAGCCTTCGAAGAAGAGGCCATATCGCCTTAATCCTAAGTACAAGGAAAAAGTACTCTTGGAATTGGACAAAATGTTGGCAGTGAGAATCATTGAACCAGTGGAGGATTCCAGGGTAAGTCCTATGGTAGTTCAAGAAAAGTAGCAGAAGGATGAGATCAGGATCTGTGTAGACCTCAGGAAGTTGAACAATGCTTGCATTCATGATCCTTTCCTAACTTTGTTCACAGAGGAGGTATTGGATAATGTTGGAGGGAAGGAACCATATTCATTCACTGATGGGTTCTATGGATACCAACATATAAATATTGTGCCAGAAGACAGGAGTAAGACTACCTTCGTGACTGAGTGGGGATGCTTTCAGTATACAGTAATGCCTTTTGGTATTAAGAATGTGCCGACGATCGTTTCATGCATAGTCATTGCGGCGTTCAAATATTTCATTCACAAGTTTTTAGAAGTATATTTTGATGTTTGGATTGGTAAAGTGCCATGTAGCTAGTTTGCCCTTGATGCTGGATATGTGTCGGAGGTATAAATTGTGCTAAAATTGAAGAAGTGTTTATTTTGCGTCCCTTTTAGAATCTTGCTTGGTCATGTGGTGTGCATAAAAGGATTAATGGTGGAACCTGCTAAGATTGTGGCCGTAATTCATTTGGAGGAACCAAAGAGTGTTAAACAGCTGCACACAACGATGGGTCATACTGGTTATTATCGAAAGTTCATCAAGGGTTATGCTTAGATTACCGCATCGATGGAAAAGCTGTTGAAGAAGGATGCTACATTCTATTGGAATGAGGAATGTCAGCGGAGCCTAGATGTGTTAAAAGTAAAGATGGTCACTGCGCCGATCCTAGTATTCTCGGATTGGAAGAAGGAATTTCATGTGCATGTGTATGTGTCATGTATTACACTGGGAGCAGTATTGACATAGGTTGATGAAGGAGAATTGGATGACTCGATAACCTTTGCAAGTAGAAAATTGTCGAAGGTTGAAAAGAATTATTCGATGACAGAGCGTGAAGTATTGGTTATGGTGTACGTGCTCCAGATGTTCAAGAATTACTTGCTAGGTGGACACTTTAAGATGTATACAGACCATTTTGCATTAAAATACCTAGGCAACAAGCCTGTGTTGGGGGGAAAATATGAAGATGGTTGCTGATGTTTCAGGAATACGATTTTGATGTAATTGTGAAACTAGGGTGCTTGAATGTAGGGCCAGATCATCTGTCGTGCATTGAAACCGAGAGGAGCCTACCAACTTAGAGGAGGGGCTGCCTGACGTGTAGCTCTTTGTAGTGTGCGTGGAAGACACTCATTTTGCAGACATCATCCATTTCATGACTACGAGAACGACTCAAGAAGGATACACGATTCAACAAAAGAAGGAATTGGTGGTGCGCACGAAAGATTTTTCTGTTATTGCAGGTCACTTATATAAAATGGGATTAGACGAGATAATGCAACACTATGTGCTTGATTTTTAATGAAGTAGTATCCTAGCTGAAGCTCATGGAGAAGCTACGGGAGGCCATTTTGTAGGAAAAGCAACAACGCAAATTTTTTTATGCATTGGTTTGTGGTGGCAAACATTGCATAAGGATTCCAAAGCATATTGTAGGGCATGCGATGCATGTTAAAGGATGAGCAGGCCATCATGGAGGGATGAGCTGCCTCTAAATCCGCAAGTGTCATTGCAACCATTTGGAAAGTGGGCAATTGATTTTGTAGGACCAATTCAACCTCTAAGAAAGAAGATGGGTGCATGGTATATCATCACCGTGATTGAGTATTTGACCAGATGGGCAGATGCGCAACCCGTGAAGGATTGTACAGTGGCAACAATAACAAAATTTTTGTTTGAGTATGTGCTAACTAGGTTTGGTTGCCTGAGGGTTTTGATGAGTGATTGCGGTACACACTTCTTTAATGAAATGATCAGTGCATTGATGGAAGAGTTCAAGTTTATCATCAAAAGAGCATGCCATATCATCCTTAGGCCAATGGGATGGTGTAAGCATTTAATAAGATATTGGAGAATGTGCTAACACAGGTTTGTAATGTGCAAAGGAATGATTGGGACATGTGCGTACCAGCAGTGCTATGGTCTTATAGAACTATTTGTAAGAAGTTGAGTGGAAAGACACCTTTCAGGCTGGTCTATGGCATAGAAGTTGTGATGTCAATGGAATACATTGTGCCTAGTCTACACATAATGTCATTCATAGGAATGGCGGATCGCGAAGCCTTAGAAGAGAGGCTCACACAACTGATAGAGCTCGAGGAAGACAAGTTTTTGGTTGGATTCCATCCGCAAGTTTAGAAGGAGCGCAAAAAGGCATGACACGATCAGCACATCAAACTACACACCTTCAAGGTAAATGATTTAGTTTTATTATATGACAACAAGTTTGATAAATTTCTAGGAAAATTTCAGATGCATTGGATGGGGCCATATGTTATTAAGGAGATTACCGATGGTGGAGCAGTTCAACTTGTGAAATTGAAAGGAGATCCATTTCCAGGAAAGGTAAATGGCAACCGATTGAAGCCATACACCGTGGATCCTTCCAAATGACTATATGACGGTAGCACAATCTTAGTGCTCTAGGTAGCTGCAAGGAGGCACGGGACTATAAAATAGACTGCCCGGGTTGTAGAGCTGTACAACAAGGGGTATGCACGAAATAGGAGGATGTCACAATACCTATAGAAGTGCGAGGGGATCTACGTTATATGGGTGGAGACATTTAGTGTAGCCAGAAAGTGACTGTTACTGTCACTGTTCATGATTTGACTACTAGAAGACGATTAAGAGGGGCAGACGACCAACATTTAAGGCATTTAAGGTTGAAATCAAGTGTGAAATCTTTGGAAATTTGTTGCCGATCTTGCATTTATGGACGGATTTTGGTGGGAACGGTCGAATTTGAATTCGAATTTGCCTATAAATTATAGATCACTAACTAGCGAGAAACACTTTGCATTCTGATAATTTCTGAGTTTTGTTGTCTATGGTGTGAGCTCTTTAAGAATTTTCTTGCGAGCCCCATGTCTGAGCAGTATCCTGAGTCCGATCAGAACCTCATTCACAGCTTCATGTCTGCACCAGCTGAGACCACTGGTACTGGGGGTGCTGTCATCTCTGAGGGAGCTTCCCTTGAGGTCGTAAGTATGGAGGTTCCCGCAACAGTTCCTAAGGTGCTGAGGTCACTTAGGTTGAAGCCTACACTGACGAGAGAGGTTCCCAAGCCGAAGAAGGATACAATCACAGAGCTTGAGTTGAAGGCACAACCTTCAACTCCACCAAAGGTCAGAGCATAGTGTGAAGCCACTGTGAAGGATGTAGTTGCAGCAGTAGACGCCGCAGTGGCAGATTGCACCACACTCTTTGAGCAGACTATGGAGGTTGTTACGACTCTACAGGAAGATCCAAACCTGTAGAGGTTGAATATAGAAGTCTGCGAATTGCAGTAGTAATATGATGAAGCAAGAGCGACAGTGCACACCATTTCTATATCACAGTGATTGGCTAAGCTGCATGAGGCAAAGTAGTTGCTCGAATAGGTGGAGGCAACACAATGCAAAGAGGTAGTCCTCAAGGAAAGATTGGTGTCTTGGCTAGACAAGGCCTATGTTATCTCTGCCACCATTGAGGAGAAGCTAGCGAGCCTACAAAGTACACAACAGAAGGTAAAGGAAGATAGTGCAGGACCAACAACTGACCAGCTGGTCGAGCAGATCAATCAGGTAGCCACCTAGAGCGCGATTGAGGCAGTAGTGGCATAGGTCAAGCTGGAAGGTCTCTGCAGTAAGGTCTTCGTGCCAACAAAGTGACTTGAGGGCGAGTCACGATATTTTTGTTGAGGGCCTGTTGGGACAGGGTCCTCTGTTGTCAATTTTGGGGCAAAAGCCCACGTTTTGGGGCATAAATCCTAAGTTTTTGTTATGTAAATTGTAAAGTCTCTGCAAGTTATGGTTGAAAAGCACGTAGATAGTAAACTGTCATAAATGGTTTTTCCCTTATTTTATGTACGTTGTGCCAGATTTAGTAGATCTACCCATGGTCCATGGACCATGGGATTGTATAAAAAGGAGAGTCTTAGAGAGTCTAAGGCATATAGAAGATAGCGAAGAATGGATGTAATGGGTCATTAAGAAGAGAGGATCTGCAGTTGTGTGCGCAGAGGCCTAGAGTAGAGTCCGTAGCTGAGTGCGCGGACCCTTGTAGTTGAGTGCGTAGGGTAGTCTTGAGTCTGTAAGAAGAACTGAAGTATCAATAAAGAGATTGTTCTAGAAATACTTGTGTTTTGTCTATTTACTTCTATTATGAATGAATGTGAATATGATATGATGAATAAAAGAGTTATGATTTAATACTATATTGATGCGCGATTTTGCATGTTTTTCACTGTTATAATAACATTAGTATTAATATATGTTTACGTGAAGACTATCTTAATGCATGTTAAAGATACCAGATACTTAGGCCGATCTGGGTAAATAAAAAACAAAGGGTAATTATAGAGGCGCATAAGTAGTTGACCCACCTATTGATGGTGCACGAAAGATAGTCGTAGACATTCATGAAGGTCTAGAGGTTGATAAAAGGAAGTTATATGGAGAAGCCTTAAAAGATTATCAACCTTCGTGAAGGAAGGTCTAGAGCACAAAAGAACATCACAATCATCTCTGGGTGCGGAAACATGGTTCTAGCATCCCCCCATACTGCTTTGGGTGAAACTTTAGTTCGCGCTCCGCGAGTTGATGCCGAAAGGGACAATAGTGTAGGGATTTGTTTGGCAAACTTAAATCTGAACCTGGGTCAGGACCCACTAAGCCAACACTCAGAACAACCTAAAACATCTACAATGTTAGAATATGATATAGTAGAAACTGAATTGAATAAAATGTAAGAATTAAAATTAGGATTAGTTCATTTTGGCCCAAAAGTTACCGAAGTTATTCAAATTGAATATGATACTAGTGAAGTTTCAGACACAGAACTAACAGAACCAAAACTTGAAGAAACTGAGTCTGATATTTCTCAACTTGAATCACCTTCACCTATTATAGCTCCTACTCCCACTCCACCTTCACCTTGAAGGAAACTTATAATTACAACTGGATTACCTCCTGGTTTAATTAGTATTGAAGATATTATTGGGAACAAGGAGGAATAATCACCTCATACTCTAGTTACTACTAGTGAACCAAGAGTTTTCCCAAGTGTTCCCTTTGATCCTTTCCAACTTGATCCTTGGTATTCTAACCCTTTGGACTTTTTTAGGTCAAGAGTTTCCACCTAATTGCATTCATTTTTAATATTCACTAAGACAAATCATGTCATAAATTCCTCTTGGGAGTCAACCTACTGATACTTCTATGTTTACAATATCTCTAGAGTGATTATTATATGGTGGTCCTTTAGTTCCTCCTAGGTACCAGTCACTTACTGGGACTTTTTTAGGAGCTAATCGTTCCCCTCAAGTTTATACTTGGTCATTTGGTTTATCTACATCTACTATTCAGAGCATGACATCCATTCTAGAAGAACCTTTGGCATCAGACCAATATGTTCACATGATATTTGGTAACTTAGGTAATCCCCAAGCAACCCAAACTGGTGTTTATTATCCACCTAGGGGGAAATCACCTTATCCTCCACCTGGAGGACAACCTATTATCGAATCATATCCTACACCTAAAGGACAACCTTTTACTGGAACTTATGTTCAGATACCTCAGCTCGGTCTGGGTCAACTTGTTGTTGCTCAAACCTTGATTGGTACTCCTTAACTTGGGATGAATACTATTTGGAACCCTTCTTTTTCTCAACAGTTTGTTCTAGTTGGTCCACAAGTGCCAGTTTATCAACCTATTCAATCTACTGGACAATCTATTCCACAAATACCTATGCCAATTATTGCAGTACCTGTCCAACAATATGTCAAGGGAATTCTGCAAAAAATTGTCCAACAGTTTGTCCAAGGAATTACACAAAGACCTGTTCAACATCTAGTTCAACAACTTATTGAAAGTGGACCTCAAAAACCTGCTCAGTCTACTGTCCAGACATCTGTTCAGAAACTGGTTCCGATTTCACCTCAGACACCTATCCCAGGAGTATCACACATGAATATCCAATTTACCTGTCAAATACCTATTTCGTAACCTACACAGACTATCCCTCAAGCATTTTCTCATCAAACTGGTCCAACTATCTAGTCTAAAACACATATTCCTATTAGACAACCTGGTACAAGGATAATGAAAACACCTTTTCAAGGTCAATCTTTTCATGTTCCACCTTTTCAAGGTCAAAATTTTCAAAGGCCACCTTTCCACGGTCAAGCTTTCCAAAGCTAGCCTTTTCAAGGTGAATATTTTTAGAGTCAACATGTTTGTTTTAGGAAGTTTTATTGTCTATGGATAAATGCCTAAACCCCTAGACTAGTAGCTAAGTCTAGAACAATAGTGCAAAGCATTCTCTACTTTTTCTATAACCAATAGATAAAATAAGATAGTAAAGAAGCATACTTGAAGCTTTCGCTTACTCCTTATCTCCCTTGACCAATTTTTTCACTTCTTTCTGTACTTAATTTGCTTGAAAAGTACCTGCACATAGACAGAAGACAAAAACCGATCAAAGCATATGATAATAATCTATTGATTAAACATAAAATGGAATCAAGTGCATAATACACATATGAAAGCATCGATAAACAATACAAACATATCGAAAAGGATTTGAACACTTTATTAGTAAAATGAAGAGTTACAACCCAATTTTCTTGATTCAGTGCCACTCCTCCAGTTCAATCCCATCCTCTCATAAAAAGCAAGACATTTTGACATCATTACAATACTCGAAACCAACTCAAGTTTCATACTAACAACGTCTCCCTATAATTCCATGATTTCCAGCCCCTGATCACTTATATGAGTGGTCTTTTTATAGGTGAATGAAGGAAGTTATGCCATAAATGGTGATAATGAATGCCCTCCAAAACTTAGTATTTTGTTCCATGGAGGAAGGGATAAAAGGATTGTTGTTCCTTAGTTTCCTCCCTCATCCAATTTCAAGCCCAAAGGAGTGGATAGCCTTTGGAAACTTATAGAAGTATCCTATGGATAAGAATATTCCAAAACCCAATGCATATTTCGCTCAAATTCGCCCAGCGAAGGCCAAAGAGGGCTCAAGTGTGCTGCAATGCACCCTGGCAATGTACTGAGTTGCACTGCAACGCACCGTGATAAAGGCTTGCCTGCGCTAATCTTCTTAGAGGTAGTTTTTGGATGATTTTAGTCATGGAATCTCTTGGGAAGGAGGCATTCTGATGGTTGACTTCATTAGGGCATATAACAACTGAATTAGGGTTTGATGGGCCCTAATTTTATTGATCTGTAAGTTGGGGTTGATGTGCCTAAATGGATCTGTAACAGTTGCCCCCTAAAGCATGAAGTCGTAAATATGTGTGTCGAGTGAAATAATTTACTATGTGGAGAGGAGGTTTCAAAGTGGAAGGTGACCTACATCAATTATAATACATATATCATGATAGTTTGATTTTTTATCATGAACTTGCTAAGGGAAGGCATTCCCATGCTCAACTTATAGAATTTCATTACATGTACAAATATAGTCGTCTATAGATATAGACCCATGAATGGATGACCATGAATGTAAGGCCATTGTACATTTGATTTAGTACTCCTGAAAATATCGCAGCCCGGATGGATGAAACTAGATCCAGTGTCTTCAATCTCGTTCAATCTTTCGCTCAAGTACAAGTCTAACCATGTGAATAGATGATCTAAAGTCTAACATGGGAAGACATCGTCTGATTACCAGCCAATGATGTAAGTCATTAACAGATGTGAGAAGAATCACCGATAATGATAATGACGCTCAAGGTACTATAGTACATTTCACATGGTGTGAATAAATGATTTGATGTCAAACACCATACAAAGTTTTTCGGTCGAAGGCCAGTGATGTGAACCTATCAGCGGAAGCGAGAAACTTGCCATTGATGTATGCAAGCCTCAAGGTATTGAAGGGGTATTTCTAAGTCAACTTCTTGGATAATGTGCTGATGTCGACAAGAAGAGACTCATCACAGAATGGCTTTGATGTATCCCACATCAAGGACACAAAATGAGGTAAATGATTTTGGAGATGAAGATTGACTGATGACAGAAGGTTCAGGAATGTCGGTCATGAAAATGAAGGTTTACGGTATTGCAAAGGATGAAGTTTGAGCTGAGTGACTTCTCTTGAACATGTCGGTGACACTAAATGAATTGGTAGCATTGACCCAAAACCAAAGTAATGGATGGTGTGTTAGACCATAGGTATGATAACCATCAAGTAGATAAACCAACCCAAATAGTTTGAGTGAATTGGCAGCATTGACCCAAAACAAAAGTGATGGATGGTGTGATAGATCATGAGTATGATAACTGTCAAGTAGATAACCCAACCCAAATAGTCACGGAGATGAAGTGAAAGTGTCATGTTCAAAAGCGAACTGCTACCATAAAGTGGTTTTCCCATTTTTCCATTTTCCCTAGTCATTGCTGACCAGTACCTCTTTATTTTTATCAAGCTTGAGGAGGATAACATATGCTTGTTGTATAATATCACCCTTCAGGTGAATCCATCACTATTTGATGCTTTAACGAGTCTAGAGAAGGTGAAACTCAATCTTGTCTAGATGGACAAGTTTGTTGCTATTTGATGTTTTTAACAAGTTTAACGACAAAGATAACTCGATCCTTTTCATGTTTAGAGAGTTTGAAAAGGTACAAAAAGAAAACTCCACAAGTTCCTTTTCATAAATTAATATCTCAAGTTCGAAAAAGCATAAAACAATACAAGAGAGATATTGTTTCCAATCCTTTAATAAGCTGGAAAGGATAAGCACTCGACAATCTTTTCATATTTAGAGACTTTGAAAAGAGCTTCAAGAGGACTCCACTTTGAGGAAAGAGTGGTGTCTAGGATAGAAATTGGTTCTGGTGATGTTGTAACTTCTCAAAACATGTTGATTTATGTGAAGAGGTTGGCTAATAAGACTACTCATTGCAACTGTTCCTCAAAAAGGATAAAATAACCAAGTGAAAGCGTATGATTGGCCAAGAAGATGGTGGTGATGGAATGAAACAACCAAGGCTCATCTAATAGAAAAGGCTGATAGAATGGCAATCATAAGGGTTAAAAATGGAGATAGGTTCATTTTTACACAAGCTTGAACCATAGGGAACAATGCTTGGATTTAGTTTCATGTTTACACAAGCTTGAAACGAAAAACTATGCTTGGATTCAGTTTCATGTTTACACAAGCTTGAAATGAAAAACTATGCTTGGATTCAGTTTTCATGCCCCCAGCATGATGAAAGGAAGAGTGTCCTCTAACCAGATGGGAATCACTGCAGTGAAGTAGGAAAGTTATCCAACACCTTTTTGCTTCGTCCAGATAGGGACAAAAGTGAATGGGGGTGATTCCCTTCACATAACCTACAGGGAAACTTAACTTTACCGCTAGGTGCATGCCCCCCAAGCTTCATTAAATTCACCTAAGTAGACTACTCGTGGCTATCAGGTGGATGGAATGAAGGTTCATATATGAGATCAAGTGAAAGAATCGACTAGGATTTTATGAGATCTAATCAAAGACTCGACTTGGAACTTGGGACCTTGTTTCATTTTTTAATGAGGTTGACACAAGACAAGGAACTCTGCTCATACTCCTTGTTTCATTTTTTTACAAGGTTGACACAAGACCAGGATCTATCCTCATATTCTTTGTTTCATTTTTTAACGAGGTTGACACAAGACAAGGAACTATCCTCATGGACCTGTTTCATTTTTTTAATGAGGTTGACACAGTAAAAGAACTATCCTCATACCCTTGGTTTCATTTTTTAACGAGGTTGACACAAGACAAGGAACTATCCTCATATTCCTTGTTTCATTTTTTAATGAGCTTGAAACAAGACAAGGAACTATGCTCATACTCCTTGTTTCATTTTTTAACGAGGTTGACACAAGACCACAAACTATCCTCATATCCTTGGTTTCAATTTTTAATGAGGTTGACACAAGAAAAGGAACTATCCTCATGGGAGATGTTTCATTTTTTAATGAGGTTAACATAGTAAAAGAACTATCCTCATATCCTTGGTTTCATTTTTTAACGAGGTTGACACAAGACAAGGAACTATCCTCATGGACCTGTTTCATTTTTTAACGAGGTTGACACAGTAAAAGAACTATCCTCATATTCCTTGTTTACGACTCATAAGATGTCATGACTTCCAAGAGGTTCTCATCAGATGGGAGAACAATTCTTTGGAAGGGATCCATAGCAAGGAATCCATTAGAGAGATCTAGTTCCAATGCCCCCAGTACATAATGTACAACATCACTGAATTGATCATCAGTTGATGTAGGTATGGAATGGGTTGCCACATAATTAACTCGTGGCGGGGATGATACCATTGGTACAAAAGGACCATTTAGGGAAGATGGTTGACTGGAAGCCATATATGGACTAGGAAACGAAAGCTGGTCAACGGTGACAATTTTGCCTTCATGCGGGAAACACATCACTCGAAAGAGCGTTGAAACAATAGCTCCCATGCCATAAACATAGTCGCGCCCAAGAAGTAAATTGTAATCTAAAGGGCTTGGGATTACCATCACATTTAGATAAATGATTTTTCCTCCCAAAGTAATAGGTAACTAAGGGAGGATCCCTAATGGTTGACTGGTTCCTCTGTTAAAGGACAACTGATTCTGGGTAATTGGTACAAGCGGCGATGAACCAAGCGCTTGCCAAGTAGTTGAGGAAAGGATACTCACTGATGTACCTTCATCTATAATATTGCCAAATACAATCATATTACAAATCTGTACTATGATCTGGAAAGGCACATAAGAAGGAAGATGAAAACTAGCCATTCGATTCCAATCAAAGGAAGTGACTAGATTACTTGGAGGGGGTACTGTAGAAATAGGAGAATTAACCCCTTAAGTTATGACAACGGGAGGATTGTCCTCCTGTATTGATGGAACAAGAGGACTACCCCCAAGCTCATTAGAATTTGAAGAAACAAAAAGAACTTGAGTGGTATCATATTCACTCTCTTCGGGAAAGGTACGATTAGTTGAAGGTGAAATCGGGTCAACTATTACCTCGACTTGTTGATTTGGGTCGGGTATAGACTCATAGGATTCACTTTCAGAGAGAGTGGGTTTGACCGACGGTTGATTTTGGTCAGTCAATTCATCAACTAGTGAAGGATTTAGGGAGAGTTTCCTGTAACCAAATGGAAGTCGCTGTGGTGAAGTAGGATGGTTATCCAACACTCTTTTGGCTTCATCCAAATAGGGACAAAGGTGAATGGGGTGATTCCCTTCACATAACCTACATGGAAACTTAACTTTACCCTTCTTTCCATGAACTTCACTACCACTAGTTGATGGTGTGTCACCAACATGATCTCTAGAAGTTGATGACAAAGGATGATGTGAACGGGAAGACCATTCTTATAAGATCTGAGGAATATCAGGACAATTTCGAAGAATATGGTCTCCTGCACAAAGTTTTCATGGAAATCAAACTTTGTGAGGCTTGACTGATGGTTTCTAATTAGATGTTGCATTCAAAGCAATGGTTGCTTGGTTGGCTCTCTACTGAATTTTCTTCTTCTTCTTCTTCCCGTTCTTCTTCTTCTTAGCCACTTGGTTACTAGTACCAATAATTTCACCAGGCGAAGAGGAAGAAGGTGAGGAAGAAGCAACTGAGGAAGAAGGAAAAGGGTCAACTTTAGGATCAACCGGAGGCTGATTTTATCTAGTTGAAAGTGTACTTTATTGCAGAGAAATCACGACATTTTGAACCAAGGAGGTTGAAAACAACCATACTGGAAAGCCAATGTTAAATCTCGGAAGGGACAATGTAGCCATATATGGAGCACCAATATTTCCAAAAGAAGGAAAAGGACTAGGATTTCCATCAAAAGAAATTCCTTGATCGATGGACTCCAAATTTTTCACCATATGTTTCAACCTAAGATCAACTAAGGAGTGAGCATGGAGGATGTTATCCGTGGTCAATTAAATTTATTTTAATCAAAGTAATATAATAAAACAAAAGAGGGATAATCTAGGCAAAAGGTTTACCAAGTAACTGTGAATTGCAGAATACCTCCCGACGAATCAAGAAGTACGGGCAGGCAATCTCCCCGAATGCTGTGTTTTGTGTATCACAGTGTACAAGGCGGTCAACTTGGTTACCTAAGGATGGATAGAAACCTAGTGTTTTCCTCCCATATATACCCGAAAGTACGTGGAGGCCCAATCTGTATAAGTGTCGTCTAATGCAAAACCGCACAGTGAGAGCATTCCCATATGCTTTATGTACTATAACACCACCCTATATACCCCAAGGTACGTGGAAATGCTATGATATATTCACGTACGTGGAATGAGGTATCACACTCGGGATGTATTGTAGACAAGTTAGCGACAACTGCTTTGTTTTATGATGCTGGAACACGTCTCTAGCCTAGACCTCTAAATGTTTTTCGTTAGGTGACAATGCTCCATTAGGTAAATTCAGATAAATTTTAAGTTGATCTTCTTTAGAATTTGCCTTTCAAGGTTCACCACGTGATGTATGTTTGCAATTCCTAAAATGTAACTAATATGATACACATTTTTCTATTCAATTTAACGACGAAAATCCTAGCTACTTAGGGATAGAGCAATTAGATTCCTTTTGATCAAAGAGCAAAGACCACAATCTAAATGTAAATTCCCTACACTATTCCTATAAGCACACACAAACATTTTCAATGAAACATGCATGTATTTCTTTTCAATTTCCCTTAATGTGAATGCACAAAAAGGAAAACTAACACACAATCAATAAATAAACTCTTTTCATAAAATGACTATTTTGCGACAATTTATTTTCAAGGAAAGGAAGACTTTACAACACTTTCATTTTCAAAGAAATGAGGAAGTACGACACTTTCAATGAAAAGACTAATCATATGCACACATCAATCAATCGATCTTCCATGAATGAAGACTTTGCGACAATTCAATTTTTGAAGGAAAATAAGATTTTACGACACTTTCTTTCGACAAAGATCAATCGACCAAAACACTAACTTTCGAATTTAGATTGAAAATGACAAAGTAAATACATAAGAAACATTTATCAATCCTAGTCTAAGTGAGGCCAACTAAGGAGATGAAAACTTATTTTTAGAGACAAGACATCATTGATATTCAACAAATCATTCAAACAGGAGAAAAGTGGCAAAAAACTTCAGCTCCTAGATGGTAAAATAACCCTCAAGGATCAACGCAATTTGAAGTGAGAGATAGTGCACTTCAGTGCACTGTCTTTAAGTGGGAAGTGTATTACAGTGCACTGTGTCCTTCACTGGGCCGCGCTGGTGACAATAAGCCATTTTTGAAGGCAATTTGACACAGTTTTGACTCAATTTTCAATGAAATAAGATTGAAATTCAACCAACGACCACATGTACAGTATGTAAAAATGTATTAAGAGGATGATAAGCTACTAAGATGGATAATTGATCCCCATTATGGTCTCCAATTTTTTTTGGGAAGTTTAGTGTCTATGGATAAATGCCTAAACCCCTATACTAGTAGCTAAGTTTAGAACAACAGTGCAAAGCATTCTCTACTTTTTCTATAACCAATAGATTAAATAAGACAGTAAAGAAGCCTACCTAAAGCTTCCTCTTACTCCTTATCTCCCTTGACCATTTATGTCACTCCTTTCCATACTTAATCCACTTGAAAAGTACCTGCACACAGACAGAAGACAAAAACCGATTAAAGCATACGATAATGATCTATTGATTAAACATAAAATGGAACCAAGTGCATAATACACATATGAAAGCATCAATAAACAATACAAACATATGGAAAAAGATTTGAACACTTTATTAGTAAAGGGAAGACTTACAACCCAATTTCCTTGATTCGGTGCCACTCCTCTAGTTCAATCCCATCCTCTCCTCATAACAAGCAAGGCATTTTGACATTATTACAATACTTGAAACCAACTCAAGTCTCATACTAACATCATCTCCCTATAATTCCATGATTTCCAGCCCCTAATCACTTATATGAGTGGTCTTTTTATAGGTTAATGAAGGAAGTTATTCCATAAATGGTGACAATGAATGCCCCCCGAAACTTAGGGTTTAGTTCCATAGAGGAAGGGATAAAGGGATTGATGTTCCTTAACTTCCTCCCTCATCCAATTTCGAGCCCAAAGGAGTGGATAGCCTTGGGAAACTTCTAGAAGCATCATATGGATAAGAATATTCCAAACCCCAGTGCATATTTCACTCAAATTCACCTAGCATAGGCCAAAGAGGGATCAAGTGTGCTGTAATGCACCCTGGCATTGTACTGGGTTGCACTGCAGTGCACCCTAATAAAGGCCTGTCTGGGCTGATCTTCTTAGAGGTAGTTTTTAGATGATTTCAGTCATGGAATCTCTTGGAAAGGAGGCATTCTAATGGTTGACTTCATTAGGGCATATAAAAACTGAATTAGGGTTTGATGGACCTTAATTGTATTGATCTGTAAGTCAGGGTTGATGTTCCCAAATGGATCTGTAACACTCTCTAAAGTCAATTGGTTCAAACTCAACCTTTGCAAGCTCAACCTTTACAGGGAAAATATTACTTGGGTCAAATGGGTCCAAGTACACCTTTCCAATCTCAGCCATACCTTTTCCATACTTATCAAGTTCCTTTTCAACCACAACCTGGTATGATTCACCCTGGTTACCCTGGAGGAATGAAAATTTGAGCCGCATTGTCTATTCCAGATATCCTGGGTATCCTCCTCCAGGGGTTGGAATTAAACCTAAAGGTTATCAAACTCAACAAAAAGACCCTAACCGATAGTTACCATTCATTTCAACCTTAGATTTATAAGATTTATCCTGGTTAACAAACGATCCTATCTATTATTATCCTTTTTGTCTGGTGATTCCTACCAATTTATCGAGTGATGTACCAATGTTTGAAAGTAAATGAGGAGAGGACCCATTGAATCACGTTATGACATATCATCTTGATGTGCATCGAATTCAATAATTGATGATTCTATCAGAATTATCCTTTTTCAACGAGCTTTAACTGGTTCAACAATAAAAAGGTACATTGAGTTACCTCGCCCTTCTTTCCATAATTTCAACTCTTTAGCAACAACTTTTTTGACACATTTTCAGCGACTAATTCAATATGACACTGGTATTGAGCTTTTGACTTCCCTAAAACAATTGAAATTTACTTATATTTTAGATCATATACATGAATGGAGACGTAGATTAGTCAAAATTTTTATTCCAGATCAAATTTTAGTTGAATGGTTTACAAAATCATTTCTTCATGATATTAATGAGGATGTTTCTAAAGGATGTGTTGCAACAAAAGAGAAGGTAATTTCTCATGCCCAGTACTTAGACTTATTCTATAACCAATCTGGCACCTTGTATAAGAAAATCTCAAATTTTCCTCGCCCAACAATTTTAGATCAATCAAATTCATCTCCTACAGGAGATAACACAAATGATGGTGTAATTGGTTTTGTCAGCCATCAGTCTAAGAGAAAAAGGAATAATTCTACAAGAACTCAGACTTTTACTATACAATATTCATCCATTTAACTCATTTCTCTGGAAACTAATTATGAAATTAATGCCTTAGAGTCATATACTGACAAGAATCAATCATCTCGGGGTAAGAAGAGGGGGAAAGGTAAAAAAAAAAACAAAATGCTTCTCAGAAAGAAAAACCGACTCAAAATAAACCTACTGACGAGAAAAAGAAACCTCATTATCCTTTTTTTATTTGTAATGAAGATCATTATACAAAGGAATGCCCACATCGGGTAGAGGTTACTAAATTCTTAAAAGGTTATCCAACTCCTACTGTCTTGAAGGATCCTTTTCCTTCTCAAGACAAAAAAATGATTTCACATAATCTGTCTTCTTCTTCCAAATGAAATATATCATGATGATGTCTTCATAGCAAGTTATGGTAGCAAAAATATTAAAATATTACTGATTTAAGGGTCATGTAGTAAATGGAAATGATGTTAGTCCATCTAGTCAACCTTCCAGTTCAATCCGTTCTCCTCCTTCTGAACCATTACAAATTGAGAAACAAAACCCAGACATGATGATTTTACCACCTCCCAAAGGTGTTGTTCAAAAATCATCTTTCAACGCACTTGTTAGAGCTACTAAGAACTACAAGATCGTTGAAGCCCTGATGATGTCTCCTTCAACAATGTTAGCTCTTGAGGTGCTGCAAAGATGTTCAACACAAATAAATTTACTATTTTAAGATATTGGAGCAATTGATCGTGAATATTATAATTTTATTATCTTTGATCTTAAAAGTCATATACCTAGACTCCCACACCAATTGGCATTCCAAATAGTAGTTTTCATCAAAACCAAATGAGTGTTTCACATAGTTATTGATGAAGGAGCTTCTACATGTGTCATGTCTATTGCTTGTTGGAAAGCTTTAGGTTCTCCAACTATCAATTAATCACCTAAGACTCTAAGAGAGTTTGATGGAATAGGTTTTCATCCTTATGGAAACCTAAATGATCTACCCATAGAGTTAGAAGGTAAGACAATCACTCGATTATTTGAGTTAGAAGGTAAGACAGTCAACTCGATTATAACCTTTTACTTGGTTGAAGTTGGACCTATTCTATGTATGCAGTGGTCTCATCACTTTTCTGTACGATACTATTTCCTCATTGAGAGAACATAGTAAAAGTAGACCAGTTGTCTTACTACACTTTCGATCCTAATTCTACAATAGTGTACCTTTCGTTGGAAAAATGATTACTCATGAATATATTGATGTTGGTTTGCTTAAAGATTCATCACTGATGGGAACTTTTGCACTTCCTCAACCGAATATTCCTTCTAATGTTTCCCAGGTTAACATGATCAAATCAAGCACTACAGGATCTTCTGATCCATGGATAGTTTCTTTAGAATATAAATTGACCTATTATGGAAATAATATGCCTTTGAGCCCACTTGAGTTGGCTTATCAAGTAGTTCAATTTTTTTTCGATCCACCATATTATCAGATTGATCAAGTGAATGCGATCAATGATGATTGTTCTTAATTACCTTGGTTAGAACCAATTTCACTTCCTAATCCTTTCGACCATAAGTTTCTGATTGATGAAATTGTTAAGGAGATTATGACTTTGGATGAAATCCCATGCGATGATTATCATCATCGTTGGTCTTTTCTTCCTAACCTTGATAAAATCAAGAATGATTTTTCAACTATATTTTCGATTGAGATCGTAGATAGTCCTGAATGGACCATGTCAGTTCTTTAAGTTGAATATGAAAAGAATTTGGGAAATATATAGAAAATGATTGCAATTAATATCTCATTCAAAATAGGAATTATCGAGAACATTAACATAGGTTCTTCGTGTTCACTTCAAGAAATTCAAATGTACAAAGCCCTATTTTAAGAATTTCGTGACATTTTTTCCTAGTCCTATGAGGAAATTCCAGGAATTGACCATAGTATTGTTGTGCATGAAATTAAGACTTACCCTGATTTTAAATCTATTAGACAATGACTATTTTCAGTGCATCCATGAAAGCTGCTTCTTTAAAGCCGAGGTTGAAAAACTACTTAAAGAAGATTTTATCTACCTAATTCCCTTGACTGATTGGGTTTCCAATATTGTTCCTGTTAACAAAAAGCAAGGAACCATCAAAATATGCATATATTATAGGGATATTATTAAGGCTTGTCCCAAAGACAACTATCTTACCCCCTTTATTGATCAAATCATTGATGATTGTGTCGGGATGGAAATATTTTCATTCATGGATGGATTATTTGGATACAACCAAATCAACATACTCCCAGATGATCACCATAAAACTACATTCATATGTCTATTGGGGACTTTTTCTTATTAAAAACTCCCATTTGAATTAAAGAATGCCTATAAAACCTTCAAATGGGCTATGTCTTACGCATTTCATGATATCAAGCATATTTTACAACCCTATTTGGATTATTTACTAGCTCATTCACTAAAACGGGAAGATCATCCAACACATTTGAGAGTTATCTTTAGCAGATGCATATATTACAATTTACGGTTGAACCCTCACAAATGTGTTTTTCGTGTTGAATCCAGTCAATTACTGAGATTTTTCATATCAAAGGAAGACATTCGTGTTGATCTGCTCAAGGTAGAGGCTATTTTGAATTTGCCTCCTCCTTCCAACCTCCGCCAACTCCAAATTTTGCAAGGGAAAGAAAACTTTTTACGTCGATTCATCGAGAACTATGCTGATCTAAATAAAGGTTTTACTCGACTGTTGAGAAAGGGAATCTCATTTATATGGGATGAAGTTGCTCAAGAGGTTTTTGATGCACTCAAACACACGTTGATTCATCCACCAATGTTGCATCCTCCATATCATCATCGAGAATACTTTTTGTGTTTAGCTACATCTATTGTCACCATTGGCATGGTTTTAGCTTAGGAAGACAATTTGAACGATGAGCATATGATATATTATTAGAGCAAAATATTATGAAAATGAAGTAAGATACGCATATGTGGATAAATTGGCCTTGGTATCCATTCAAGTTGTCCAAAGATTTTGTCACTACATTCTCTTACACAAAAAAACAATGATTTCATATTGCAATCCTATGGTTTACATTCTTATTTGACAATTGCTAGGGGGAAAATATTCTCAATGGATAGTTAGCCTGTAAGAATTCAATTTAGAATTCATAAAATATAAGTTTAAGAAATCATTGGTGTTTGTCGAGTTGGTATGTGACTTTCCCTATATTGAAATGGAAACTGTGGCAGAGGATTCTCTTCCAAACGAATCCCTCATTCATATCAGTACTTTAGAGCCTTGGTATGGATATATCATCATGTATCTTCAAACCGAAATTTTTTGGCCAAAATTGACTTGAACCGACTGTCGTCGTATTCGATACCAATCCCAACAATACACTATTGTTGGTGATACACTTTATCATCATGGTGCTGACTCCATATTCAGATGATGTTTGACTCACAAGGAAGCCGAAAATAAATTGAATGCATGTCATTCTCGAGCTTGTGTTGGTCATATGTGAGGGTTTTCCACTTCCCAAATTATTTTTTGCAGTTGGTTTTTCTATCCTTCAATGTTGAAAGATTGTATAATTGTGGTCCAGAAATGCCATAATTTTCAAATATATGATCACAAAATGCATGCACCTCCAAATCCTCTTCACCCAATCATTATTGTTGATCCTTTTGAAAAACAGGGCATCAATTTCCTTACATGTAACAATCACTCGACCGGGGGGCATGGGTACATTATCCTAGCAGTAGATTATTTTATGAAATGGGCTGAGATGATGCTTACATATAAGGATGATGGTGGAACAAAAACTATTTTCATATTCAATCATGTGATTGCTAATTTTGGGGTTCCACAATACATCGTCACAGACCATGGTAGCTATTTTCAAAACTTTATGATGACTGAACTTACTGTGAATTTATGGTTGCGACATGAAAATTCTACTCCATATTACTCGCAGGAAAATGGCCAAGTAGAAGTCGTAAACAAGGTTTTGACCACCATGATTAAACAGATTGTCAGAATTCATAAATGAAATTGGAATATAATGATTTTTCCAGCCTTGTGGGCATATTGTTGAAAATGGCAACAAGAAATGCTAAAAATAGAAGTGCTAAAAATAGCACTACTAAAAATAGCAGTTTGAGTACCAGTGCAGGATTGGGCACCTGGGAATGAAAAATGGAAGTGCTAAAAATAGCATTCTATTTTTAGATATTTTTAGCAGTTCAGGATGGATTCCTATTTTAGTCAGTCCCTGGACTAAAAATAGGAAGTAAAATTCGAATTTGATGTTAACAGCTCTTTGTAAATTGATTAATTAATTCATCTTGAGTTAATTAGTTAAGGAATTATGAACATGAAGTCTATGTGAGGACATGCAATAGTTTCTCTATTAATTCAGGAAGTTAGCCATCAGTTAAAGAGATAAGGATGAGTTCTAATTTGAGTTGTAATTAGTTGGCTCAAATAACTGAGTCAAGTCTAGTTAGATTAATTTAACAGTTTGTTAAATTAATGAGAGTTCAATTAGTTAATGCTTGCATGCATGTAAATACTATATTTTAGATAACCGAGTATTCACTCATGGATAACTCATGCATGTCAGTTCAGACAGAGACCAAGTTGAGATCAGAGAAGGGACAACATATTATCAGTTGGATAAATATTTTTCCTATAAAGGAAGCTCATCCATGATGAGGATTTATCTCCTTCAGGACTGTGTAGTTAGATAAGAGGTTAGTGAGTGTGTGAAGAGGCCAATTCACACAAGTGGCTACACTAGACCCCAATCAAAATTGCGCAAAGAAATAGGAGGCTTGGAGGGTAGACCAGAGGTTAGAGAGAGGTCTTTCACTGTCTATGAGTAGGAGAGGTATTGCAGAGAGAGCAGGAAAGCTTTTGAGCTGATTCATTTTGTAATAATGGTTATATTTCTACTTGGATGATAATAGAGAGTTGGGGTTTTAGGCTGAGGCTTTCCCTGGGTTATATCTTTTGTGTTATGTGTGATTGATTCCTTCTTATCAGTTATATGTATTCTTATTGATTTTTCTCATGTTCGATTAAGCTTCCGCTAAATTTTTTGTAGAAGTAGGTCAAGTTTTTTGCTTTAGTATATTGCATTACCAGGTGATCTACAGGTGGGAATTTCTACATGGTATCAGAGCTAGCTGATTTGTAGAAAAAATTTCTACATGGTATTGGAGCACAGGTGATCATGAAAGAATAGTATACAAGAAGGGAGAAGTTGAAGTTTGTGGTTTCTAAATATTGAATTGAGTTCTTATCACATCTATTTCACTAATGGCGTTTAGTGGTTTGAGACTTGAATATGCCCTTGATGACAGTTCGAATTATATAGCCTGGAAGGATTGCAAGGAGGAAGTATTAGAAGATAACGGTTTAAAGGACTTCATTGATCAAGAAGTCTAGAAGTTGACTGATGCTACTCAACTAGCAAAATGGAAAAAGTGTGTGGCTAGAGAAAGGAGAATCCTCCTAGAGGGAGTTCAAGATCACATTTTCTCGAGCCTCCATGGGAAGGAGACTCTGTTTTTGATATGGAAAACATTGAAAGATCTTTGTCATAATAGTAGTGATTAGAGGAAGCTGGCATTGAAGGACAAACTTCGAAAGATCAAGTGTGAAAAGGTGTTATAGAAATTTTTGGGCACTGCAACCCCAATCATAAATGTCCATAAACTGAGGGCTCATATGTCCCTAAAAGTGTTTCTTCACTACCTAAAGGAACAAGGTCAGCTGATTACATCATCTCCCAGAAGTTCTCCACTGAAAACTGCTCAGAACTGGTCAAACATAGACCATACAGAATGCCTAGTGCAGAGGGTGCGATGCATACTACCTTCCCAGTGTAAAAGGTGCGATGCATACTGGATGGCCCCTCTGTAGGGTGTGATGGGCGAGAATGGACAAATGGTAGAGACACTTTGCGAGGTGGAGGATCATAGAATCTTCCAGAAACTTCCCCTCTGACACTTGCCTCTTTGATTTTGCCCAGGGATGAGTAAGAGATCATCAATCTCCAAGTGGAATCAATAACTATCAGAGAGAGGACACTAATCAAAATCCCAGACGCTGACTCACCCCCATAAAATCATCTATATATGGATCCCTCATCACAGAGATCCAGAGGCTGGAATCTTGTATCTTGTAGAGAAGTTTTGTTGGTTTTCTGGTGTAACATCATAGTGTTGGTGTTGCTATTCTTGATATTAATAAAGCTATTCAAGTTTTCCTCCACATTCTTGTATGTTTGATTATATATGCATTTTTGTGGTCAATACATATATGGTCCTGTGTTGTTTATGACTATAGATCTCTGTTCTTCGATAGTGTTATGCTTCTTTGATTCCACAGGCGCTATCTGAAGTTGTGTAGACAAAGAAGGAGTGGCAAAGATCTATCGAGAAGGAGAGGAACCAGGCAAGGAACCAAGCGCAAGACAAAGTTTGGTGTCCTTTGTTCCCCTCTTGTCTATTTTTCATAAAGGAAAGCGAAAGTAGTTTTAACTTGTTTGTTTCTAAGATAGCTACCAGTCTTAGTGGGAATAACAGCTCTAAGTGGACACTGTTCCCGGTAACAAAAGGGCGATACGATCTCTTTGTATTTGAACAAGCTCACCTCATGCAGGGATGAGCTTGGAAGTGTAGGGATCGTGACGGCTGAGGATGACATGGTGAGTCTTGCACTCCTCGATCTTCCTAAGAGATGGCATAGCTACCAGGACTTGGTTAATGGAAGAGAGAAAATGCCAGATTGGGAACAAATTTGGTCGGATTTGATGTAGGAGGAGATAAGAAGAAGCACCAAAGATGGTTCTTCATCCATGGAGGATGAAGAAAACTGTGCCTTAGCGAGTAAGGAGAAGAAGGGGAAGGAGAAGGTTTCTCTTTCCAAATCTAGTTCTTCCCATGGTGGGAAAGAAGTTTGACAAATCGAAAGTGAGATGCTTTCATTGTCATGAGGTGGGCCATTTTGCTACAAATTGTCCACAGAGGAAATCCAAGAAAGGATCTGGGGAAGGATCTGAAGGTGAGGCACTTGCTTCACAATTCGAGTTGGATTTCACACTCTTCACATGCATGGTTTCATTCATGGTGGGAAGTGTTTGGTTTCTTGATAGTGGATCTTCTTTCCACATGATCGGTGATAAGAGTTTGTTTAGTACTTTGGAGGAGAAATATCTCCAGATACTCATAGCGATGGGTAATGATGAAAAGTATAGTGTCTTAGGTGTAGGCATGGTTATTTTTCAGAGGGAGCATGGAGCTCACCTTACCTTGACCAATGTCAAGTATGTACCAGGACTGAAGAGAAACTTGGTGTCGATCGTGATGCTGGAAGACAGAGGCTATGATATAGTCTTCAGTAAGGGAAAGGTTTTCCTTAGACACATAATCACTAGACAAGTGAAACAGATCAGTTCAGGGGTCAAGAATCTGTATGCTCTTGAGGTTCAAGATGCATGCAAAGCCTTGAGGAGCAAGGCAACTGATGGAGACTTGGTGGTTGAGAGGGAGAGTACATTACCTCTCAACATGCAGCGCCAGACGAAGTCTCAAACTATTGTGGAGGAGCCACGATTGTTGAATAAACGTCAGGAGGTTCTGGTGCATCCAAAACTGGGGAACCCGAGAGGAGACAAAGTGGAGGCATTCACTCATGAAGAGACCTCCAGTAGGGGGAAATTTCAAGCTAGGTGGGCAAAGGGATCACATGCATCCATACCTCCAAGTAGGAGGTGGGTGATGTGGAGTGATCATCCCAAGAAGGCTAGAATAGGGGCAGGATCCTTGAGGTACCCAACCTCTTTGATTCAGATTTGCTATAGGAGCCCCGATGAGGAATAATAGGAATGGTTAAGTGGGTAGAGACAGATGTGGATGGAGTGGCAGAGAAAACTATAGTGGAGGAATCCCAAGACAGTGTAGAGCTAGCAAGCTGCAACAATGCGAGAGGCACAAGAGTGTTGCACCAGTGCAGGATGGCACAGAGAGGTGTGCAACGGTGTGAGATGCATGGAGTGTTGCAGCAGCTCAGAGGTCAGAGTGGTAGCACTTGTCAACAGTAGGTAGAGCTTAAACATCAAAGTATGTTTCTAGCCCAACAGAGAGGTTAGTTGGGAGTTTTTTTGTTTCTAGAGTTGCTGGAACAACCACACTTGGTAGAAGTGTTGCATGCAGAACATTCCAAAGGTGCAAGATCGGGTTCGAGTTGAATGCCTTTCTTGTTGAGAGG